>CANUEX010079843.1:0-96799 GCA_948099535.1 Jatropha multifida | reverse complement strand
CCTGTTGCATGACCGGGTAGCCAGCGTTCGCAGGTGAACGGCTGATACGAACTGACTCTTCGCCTTCAGAGATTTCCAGCTCGGAGATGCCAGACTCTTCTACCAGTTCGATCAGTTTCTTAATTTTACGAATATCCATGAGTGTGGTTCCGTACTCTGTTTAATTGGAATGTGACAGGCGTTTTACTGCCGTTTGTAAAGCCCATGAGTATCCATCAGCGCCAAGTCCACAGATGACGCCAGCAGATACATCAGAAAGATAGGAGTGATGTCGGAACGGTTCGCGTGCATGCACGTTTGAGAGATGCACCTCAATAAAAGGTATGCTGACCGCCAACAGGGCATCACGCAGTGCAACGCTGGTATGCGTGAACGCAGCCGGATTGATGATGATGTAATCCACATTGCCACGGGCCTCGTGAATACGATCAATCAACTGAAACTCTGCGTTCGATTGCAAATGACTTAATTTCACATCGTGCTGTTCAGCCTGTTGCGTCAGATCGCCGACAATTTGCGCCAGCGTGGTATGACCATACTTATCAGGCTCGCGCGTTCCCAACAGATTCAGATTGGGACCGTTCAAAAGCAGTATGTGAAATTTGTGCGCCATCTTGCTGCTATCTCCTGCAATCAGTGAGGCATCGCGTAAAATACCGCGACATCTGCCGTTTGTCACTCCTGAGAGTGAAAAAGGCGACTTCGCTTGCAATAAAGCCGGGCATTATATCCGTTTCGTCGCAATTCGCAGCAAAATACTGGTCTTATCTGCGAAGTTGATCGGATGCGGCCCTTAGGCCACACCTTTTAACAGATCTCGTGACAGGAAAACAACCGTGCGGGGATTATCGACGCAGAAGATTACGCAACTTATTGTAACGCCAGCCTAACAACACCAAAGCCAGCAGCGCATAAATCCAGGGCTGTGGCGAGAAGACTTTCACCGACCAAAGATAGTGGATAGGTGCGAGGATCGCGACAAGATAGATGCCGTTGTGCAGGGTTTGCCAGCGACGACCCAATTTACGTTGTGCACGCTGAAACGAAGTGATGGCCAGCGCAAACAGTACTATCCAGCAGATCATCCCCAGTAACAGATAAGGGCGTGAAACAATCTCTTTACCCAACAGTTGCAGGTGGTTGTACCCCAACTCCAGCAAGTAATAGCTTGTCAGATGCAAACAGGCCCACACAAAACACCACACACCCAGCATGCGGCGGGTGCGGATCAGCAAGGGTTGCTTCAGGTAGCGTGTTAAAGGGCTGACCAACAGCGTAGCCAGCAACAACTTCAGCGCCATCCTGCCGGTAAAATGCTGAATGTCTTTGGCTGGGTCTGCGCTCAGCCAACCCTGGCTGGCTGCCATAAACAAATAGACGAAGGGCAAGAAGGCAGCCAGATGCAGCACCACTTTCAGCAGGGTGATATGACGTAACGTCAGTCGCACTCAGTAGTTCTCCCGTAAATCGAGCCCGCGATAGAGCGATGCCACTTCTTTAGCGTAGCCGTTAAACAGCAGAGTTGGCTGACGTTCCACATTGAGAATGCCGCCAGAACCAATGAAACGCTCCGTCGCCTGTGACCAGCGCGGATGGTCAACGTGCGGATTCACATTGGCGTAGAAACCATATTCATTAGCAGCGATCTGGCTCCATGTCGTCGGTGGTTGATCGCGGGTCAGCGTGATCTTGACGATCGATTTGATCCCTTTAAAGCCATATTTCCACGGCACCGTCAGGCGAATCGGGGCGCCATTCTGTGGCGGCAGCGCTTTACCGTACACGCCGGTGCTTAATAGTGTGAGAGGGTGCATGGCTTCATCGAGGCGTAATCCTTCCACATAGGGGTAATCCAACCCACCGCCGATAAAGCGATCTTTCTGCCCAGGCATTTGATCCGGCGCATATAACGTCTGAAAGGCGACAAAGCGGGCATTGCTGGTGGGTTCAGCCAATTTGAGTAATTTATTCAGCTCGAAGCCCACCCAGGGGATCACCATCGACCACGCTTCAACACAGCGCATGCGATAAATACGCTGTTCCATGGCAAAACGCTTAAAGATGTCGTCCATATCCAGCGTGATCGGTTTCGCCACTTCACCTTCAATGCGCAACTGCCAGGGTTCGGTTTTCAGCGTGCCGGCGTTGGCGGCAGGATCGGCTTTATCCAGGCCAAACTCATAAAAGTTGTTGTAGCCGGAAACCTTGTCAAACGGCGTCATGGGCAAATCAGCTTGCCACTGCGCGGGTTTGGTAAATTGCAGATCGCGACCTGCGGGGGCGGGTGGGCGGTCATTGCCTTTGAACCAGCTCAGCACATCTGCCTGCGCCGCGCCGGGCAAACTTGCCGCAGCTGCGCCTAATCCCAGCGCTTTCAACACCTGACGGCGGCGCATATTAAAGATGCTCTCGGGCGTCACGTCGGATTCGGTAAGGTATTGCTTCAGCTTCATGACATTCTCCGGCGAAAAAGGTGTGGTACTCAGCATGATCAACTCACGCTGGACACGCCACTTTGCCCGGAAAAATATGAAATTTCCTGGCGAAAGCGCTCTGTTGAGAATAGGACGAAAAAGCCCGTGTGAAACGCAAGCCATCACACTTTGCGGCTATACTCGCGCCGCAGGGCCGATTAGCATGGCGCACCGCCTAATTTGATGCGCGTCTGGCGCTGATTCAGACGATGTTTTGTGCTATTTTGCTCAGGTTTACGCCAATGAGCAGGTTGGCGCCGTTGGATGGCGACCGTTCAGAACCGCAGTGATACAGGCACAGGGATGCGATTAACAACTAAGTTTTCTGCGTTTATTACATTATTAAGCTTACTGGCAATGTTATTGATGCTGGTCGGCTGCGCTTTTAGTTTTATCTGGCTATCGCAACAGCGCGTAGAAACACGCGTCAATACGCTAGCCACCGAAGTCGATAAAGCGCTGACAACGCAATCGCCACAAGAACTGACGCAGTGGTTGACGCGCATCATGCCGGTGATCAATGCGGAACAGATTGAGATGCATAACGGCAATACCGTGGTGTTTCAACTCGCTCGCCATGAAAATCCTATGCTCGAAGATGAGCCGAATCGTTTTATCCAGTTCGATCTTCCGTTGGTGCACTCTCCCGGCCTTGAGCTGCGTGTAGTGGTACTCGATCCTGCGAAAACCTGGTTCCGCTCCTTCACCGGTGCCTATACGCTGATTGTCCTGCTCAGCGTGGTGGCCATTATGTCCGCTTTATTGGTGATGACGCATCGTTGGATCAATCGTCGCTGGCAGCACATGGAGCGTTTAGAAGCACGCTCCGAGCGTATTCTGGCGGGTGAGCGCGTGCCCTACGTCGGGCATTATGCCGAATGGCCGCCAAAAGCCAGTCGCGCCATTGACACTTTACTTAACGATCTTCAGGAAGCGGGCGAGCAGCGCCTGCGCATTGATACGCTTATCCGTACGTTTGCCGCACAGGATTCACGCACCGGCCTGAATAACCGCCTGTTCTTTGATAACCAGTTAGCCACGCTGTTGGAAGATCAGGAAGATGTGGGCACGCATGGCGTGGTGATGATGGTGCGTCTGCCCGATCTCGACACGCTGCATGAAACGCTGGGCCAAACGCTGGTGGATGAATACCTGTTTGACCTGATTAATATGCTGTCGACTTTTGTTCTGCGTTATCCAGGCGCTTTACTGGCACGCTACTTCCGCAGCGATTTTGCCGTGTTATTGCCGCACCGCACGCTTAAAGAGGCCAACAGTATCGCCGATCAGTTGATCAACGCGGTCGACTCATTGCCGCCGATGCGTATGGTCGATCGCGATGATTTAATCCACATTGGCATCAGTGCGTGGCGCAGCGGAGAAACCGTGCCGCAGGTGATGGAAAATGTCGAGATGGCGACCCGTCGTGCCGCTTTGCAGGGCGGTAACAGTTGGTCAGTCGGTGAAGGCAATACCTTAGACATGGGGCGTGGTAGTGTGCGCTGGCGAACGCTGCTGGAAAACACCCTTAATCGCGGCGGCCCACGTCTTTACCAAAAACCAGCCGTATTGCTGGATGGCAAAGTACACCACCGTGAAATGCTGGCGCGCGTGTTCGATGGCGACAAAGAAGTGGTGTCGGCCGAGTATATGCCGCTGGTGCTGCAACTTGGTTTGACCGACAGTTGGGATCGCCAACTGGTGACGCGAATCGCGGCACTCTCTGAAGTGTGGCCTGATGAAACACTGGCTTTACCCGTCAATATTGACTCCTTATTACAGCGCCCATTCCAGCGCTGGCTGCAAAAGCTTTTGCTGCAATGTACAAAATCGCAAAGAAAACGTTTTTTATTTGAACTTGCTGAGGCGGATGTTTGTCAACACATCAATCGCTTAGTACCGGTTTTCCAAATGTTGACCGCGTTTGGTTGTCGTGTGGCGGTGGATCAGGCGGGTATGACCGTGGTGAGCAGTGCTTATATCAAGCAGTTCCCAATCGAAGTGATCAAACTCGATCCGGGGCTGGTACGTAATATTGAACGTCGTACTGAAAACCAGTTATTTGTGCAAAGTTTACTGGAAGTATGCAAATCCACCTCGACACAAGTTTTTGCTGCGGGCGTGCGCACGCGCGCGGAGTGGCAAACGCTGGCGAATCTGGGCGTGGCAGGTGGGCAGGGCGACTTCTTTGCCCCATCATTGCCGGTGAACAGTAACGTGAAAAAACATTCACAACGTTATCGAATTTAGGTCTTCAGCCAGTAAAGCGGCGCTGAGTGGCTTTTTTCTGCCCTTTGGTGGATAACGTCCGCGCTTATGATGGCTGGAAATGTTAGATTTTATGTCGAAATGCGCCCGGTGATTGAGGGTGAATTTACGTTTAATAGGGCGGCTTAGCGCTATTTAACGGCGGCCAGGGATAAGCGAATCGGCCCAAAAAATTATTCAGCGTATTTTTTCACCGAAGCAGAACGTTTTTGCGCCTTGTAGCGGCTTCGCGTGGTTGGTAAAGTAGGCGGATTTTATTTTCCGCCCCCAGCTTGCAGGATTATCCCTTAGTATGTTTAAAAAATTTCGTGGCATGTTTTCCAATGACTTGTCCATTGACCTGGGTACCGCGAATACCCTGATTTACGTAAAAGGACAAGGCATCGTGCTGAACGAGCCTTCCGTGGTTGCCATTCGTCAGGATCGTGCCGGTTCGCCAAAGAGCGTTGCGGCCGTAGGTCATGACGCCAAGCAGATGCTGGGTCGTACTCCAGGCAACATCGCGGCCATCCGTCCTATGAAAGATGGCGTGATCGCCGACTTCTTCGTGACTGAAAAAATGCTCCAGCACTTCATTAAACAAGTGCACAGCAACAGCTTTATGCGTCCAAGCCCACGTGTGCTGGTCTGCGTACCGGTTGGCGCCACTCAGGTTGAGCGCCGTGCTATCCGTGAATCTGCACAGGGTGCAGGCGCGCGCGAAGTGTTTCTGATTGAAGAGCCGATGGCTGCCGCAATTGGTGCAGGCCTGCCGGTATCAGAAGCAACCGGTTCGATGGTGGTGGATATCGGTGGTGGTACCACTGAAGTGGCCGTTATCTCCCTGAACGGCGTGGTCTACTCTTCTTCTGTACGTATCGGTGGTGATCGCTTCGATGAAGCTATCATTAATTATGTGCGCCGCAACTACGGTTCACTGATTGGTGAAGCCACTGCGGAACGTATCAAGCACGGCATCGGTTCTGCCTATCCGGGTGATGAAGTACACGAAATTGAAGTACGTGGTCGTAACCTGGCAGAAGGTGTACCGCGTGGCTTTACCCTGAACTCCAATGAAATCCTCGAAGCACTGCAAGAGCCGTTGACCGGTATCGTGAGTGCAGTGATGGTCGCGCTGGAACAGTGCCCACCAGAACTGGCTTCTGATATCTCCGAGCGCGGCATGGTGCTGACCGGTGGTGGCGCATTGCTGCGCAATCTGGATCGTCTGCTGATGGAAGAAACCGGTATTCCGGTGGTTGTTGCAGAAGATCCGCTGACCTGCGTCGCGCGCGGCGGTGGTAAAGCGTTGGAAATGATCGACATGCACGGCGGCGATTTGTTCAGCGAGGAGTAAATCCTCATCGGCTGAGACCGTGGTCAAATTGCGCAGGGAGTCGCGCCTATCGACGCTGCGCACGACGGCGAGATGCGTCCAGCCCTGGAGGCGTTAGTCATAAGACTGGCGCTTCTTCCCTGATGTCGAGGAACACGCAGAATTTATGAAGCCGATTTTTAGCAGGGGGCCTTCCCTGCAGTTGCGTCTCTTTCTGGCAGTCATTGTGGCTATCGCGATTATTATCGCAGACAGTCGCGTGAGCTCCTTCTCCCAGATCCGCAACTACCTGGACACGTCGGTAAGTCCATTTTACTTTCTGGCCAATGGGCCGCGACAGCTTCTTGACGGTGTCTCAGAAACGCTGGCTTCACGCCAGCAGCTCGAGCTGGAAAACAAAGCGCTGCGCCGTGAGCTCTTCCTGAAAAACAGTGACCTGCTGATGCTGGGGCAATACAAGCAGGAAAACGCACGTCTGCGTGAGCTGCTCGGCTCGCCGCTGCGTCAGGATGAGCACAAGATGGTGACCCAGGTGATTTCAACCGGCACCGATCCGTATACCGATCAGGTGGTTATCGATAAAGGCAGCGTAAACGGTGTTTACGAAGGCCAGCCGGTGATCAGTGATAAAGGTGTAGTGGGTCAGGTGGTGGCTGTGGGTCAGGTGACCAGCCGCGTACTGCTGATTTGTGATGCTTCGCATGCGTTGCCGATTCAGGTGTTACGTAACGATATTCGCGTGATTGCGGCGGGTAACGGCTGCAGCGAAGACTTGCAGCTGGAACATCTGCCGGGCAACACTGACATTCGTGTTGGCGATGTACTGGTGACGTCAGGCCTCGGCGGACGTTTCCCTGAAGGCTACCCGGTTGGCGTGGTCTCTTCCGTGAAAGTCGATACCCAACGTGCCTACACCGTGATTCAGGCGCATCCGACGGCAGGCCTGCAACGTCTGCGTTACCTGCTGCTGTTGTGGGGCGCGGATAAGAATGGCGACATGCCAATGGCACCCGATGAAGTTCACCGCGTGGCGAATGAGCGTCTGATGCAGATGATGCCGCAGGTCTTGCCGCCAGCGGGCGAAATGGGCCCACCGGCACCGGATATGATGCAGCCTACGCAGCAAATGGGGCCGCCGGCACCCGCTAACAGCAGTCGTTCGCAAGGGATCCCAGCGAACACACGCGGAGGCCAGCCTTGAGTCGATATCGCAGCCAGGGCCGATGGGTTATCTGGCTGTCCTTTCTGATTGCCCTCATTCTGCAAATCATGCCCTGGCCGGAACAAATCTACATGTTCCGGCCTTCATGGCTTTTGTTGATCCTGGTTTACTGGGTTCTGGCATTGCCGCACCGGGTTAATGTCGGAACAGGCTTCTTTTTAGGGGCCGTGATGGACCTGGTGGCCGGTTCGACGCTGGGGGTGCGGGCGCTGGCGTTCAGCATCATCGCGTATCTGGTGGCCTTCAAATTTCAGCTATTCCGAAATCTGGCGTTGTGGCAGCAGGCATTAATGGTTATGGTGCTGTCGCTCGCGGTGGATGTAATTGTTTTCTGGGCTGAATTCCTGGTGATCAACGTCTCATTCCGCCCGGAAATCTTCTGGAGCAGTGTGGTCGACGGCATTCTATGGCCCTGGCTATTCTTATTAATGAGAAAGATTCGCCGTCAGTTCGCTGTTCAGTAAGGAAGACTATGATAAGCCTGTATCTCGCATCCGGTTCACCGCGTCGACGTGAACTGCTCACGCAACTGGGTCTGCGGTTTGAACGTCTGGTTACCGACGTTGAAGAGCAGCGCCAGCCAGAGGAAGCGGCGGAAGTGTATGTTCGCCGTCTGGCTTTGGATAAAGCGCGTGCTGGCGTGGCGGTCGCGCCGCAAGATTTACCGGTGCTGGGTGCAGATACCATCGTGGTACTCAACAATAACGTGCTGGAAAAGCCGCGCGATGCTGCACACGCAGCGCAGATGCTGAGTCAACTCTCCGGGCAAACGCATCAGGTGATGACCGCCGTCGCGCTGGCTGACAGTGCACGCGAGCTGGATTGTCTTGTCACCACTGACGTGACATTCCGCAATATCACGGCAGAAGAAATCTCGCACTATATTGCCAGCGGCGAGCCGATGGACAAAGCCGGCGCGTACGGAATACAGGGTCTGGGCGGCAACTTTGTCCGCAAGATTAATGGAAGCTATCACGCCGTAGTGGGATTACCGCTGGTTGAAACCAATGAGTTGCTGAGCCACTTTCAGTCACTGCGTGCGTTAAGGGGACAAGATGACGGCTGAGCTGCTGGTTAACGTTACACCTTCTGAAACCCGTGTTGCCTATATTGATGGCGGCATTCTGCAGGAAATTCACATCGAGCGCGAAGCACGGCGCGGTATCGTAGGGAATATCTATAAAGGTCGCATTAGCCGCGTTTTGCCCGGCATGCAGGCCGCATTTGTTGATATTGGCATGGATAAAGCCGCCTTTCTGCACGCTTCTGACATCATGCCGCACACCGAATGCGTGGCAGGTGATGAGAAGAAAAACTTCGTCGTGCGCGATATTAGCGAGTTGGTGCGTCCCGGTCAGGATTTAGTGGTACAGGTGGTGAAAGATCCGCTCGGCACCAAAGGCGCGCGCCTTACCACCGATATTACGCTGCCTTCACGTTATCTGGTGTTTATGCCAGGCGCATCGCATGTGGGTGTTTCCCAGCGTATTGAAAGCGAAGCGGAGCGTGATCGCTTAAAAGCGGTCGTTTCCGCCTACTGCGACGACCTCGGCGGCTTCATTATTCGTACTGCTGCTGAAGGCATCTGTGAGGAAGACCTGGCGCAGGATGCCGCGTTCCTCAAACGTCTCTGGACCAAAGTCAGCGAGCGTAAGAAACGTAACCAGACGCGCTGTCTGCTGTACGGCGAGTTAGCGCTGGCACAGCGCGTGTTGCGCGACTTTGCCGGCGCAGCGCTGGATCGCATTCGCGTGGATTCACGTCTGACCTGCGATCTGCTGGTGGAATTTACCGGCGAATATATCCCGGAAATGGCCAGCAAGCTGGAGCTGTACAGCGGCAAACAGCCAATCTTCGATCTGTTTGATGTTGAGAATGAAATCCAGCGCTCACTGGAGCGCAAGGTTGAACTCAAGTCGGGCGGCTATCTGATCATCGATCAAACCGAAGCCATGACCACCGTCGATATTAATACCGGTGCATTTGTTGGGCATCGTAATCTCGACGAAACCATCTTCAACACCAACATTGAAGCCACGCAGGCGATTGCTCGCCAGCTGCGTCTGCGCAATTTGGGCGGCATTATCATCATCGATTTTATCGACATGAGTAATGACGACCATCGTCGCCGCGTACTGCATTCGCTGGAAAGTGCACTGAGCAAAGATCGGGTGAAAACCGGTATCAACGGCTTCTCGGCGCTCGGTTTGGTGGAAATGACGCGTAAACGCACGCGGGAAAGTATTGAACATGTGCTCTGTGCCGATTGCCCGGTGTGCAAAGGGCGCGGCACGCTGAAAACGGTGGAAACGGTCTGCTACGAAATCATGCGCGAAATCGTGCGTGTGCATCATGCTTATGATTCCGATCGCTTCCTCGTTTATGTTTCCCCGGCAGTGGGCGAGGCGTTAAAAAGCGAAGAGTCACATGCGCTGGCTGAAGTGGAAATCTTTGTCGGTAAGCAGGTTAAAGTTCATGTTGAGCCGCTCTATACTCAGGAGCAGTTTGACGTTGTCATGATGTAAGTCGTGATGCTGAACGCCGTTATTCAACGGGAAGCAAGGAGAGGTGCGTGAGGCGGTTGCCGAGGATTTTGTTACTGCTGCTCGCCGCAATCATCGTTATTGTGGCGCTGCTAGTCAGCGGGTTGCGCCTCGTGATGCCGCATCTCAACAGCTATCGCAGCGACATACTGCAGACGATTTCACGCGTCAGCGGAGTGACGGTGGATGCCAGCGAGCTGCAGGGTAAATGGGAGAACTTCGGCCCAACCCTGCAGGTGCGCAATCTCAACGTTGTGATGCCGGAAGATGGCAAACTCACCATTGGCCGTGTAAATCTGGCGCTTAATGTCTGGCAATCGCTGCTGCACTGGCGCTGGCAGTTCCGTGATCTGACCTTCTGGCAACTGCGTCTCGAAACCAATCATCCACTGCTCACCAGCGATCAACAAAAAAACAGCTTTAAGCCGGCGCAAATCAACGATCTGTTTCTGCGACAGTTTGACCACTTTGATCTGCGTGATAGCAGCATCCGTTTTCTCACGCCTTCTGGCCAGCACGCTGAGCTGGCGATCCCGCGTCTGACCTGGCTCAACGAAAGCACGCGTCACCGCGCGGAAGGGGAAGTTAATCTCTCCAGCTTTACGGGGCAGCACGGTGTGGTGCAGGTGCGACTCGATCTCAACGATACCAACGGATTACTCAACGATGGCCGCATCTGGATGCAAGCGGATGACGTCGATGTGCGCCCGTGGATCGGTCCGTGGCTGCGTGACAATACCAGCCTCGAAAGTGCCCGCTTCAGCCTTGCGGCGTGGGTGAATCTGCGTGATGGCGATGTCTACGCCGGTGACCTGTTGCTCAGTAAAGGCGGTGCACGCTGGCGCGGCGAACAGGGCGATCACCAGCTGCAGGTCGATGGCTTAACCGCGCATCTGGCGCGTTTCCAAAATGGCTGGAGTTTGTCCGTCCCGCAAACCCGACTCAGCACCGATGGCATCGCCTGGGCGCCGGGGCACTTCTCACTTCTGTGGAAGCCCGAAGACCAGCAGATGCTGGGCGCTAACAGTGGTGCGGAAGTGCGTGTCCGTGCCACCCAACTGGATCTGGAGCGTCTGGCACCGTTGGTGCCGCTGTTCAAACCCTTATCCCCTGCGTTACTGGATAACTGGCGTGCATTGCAGCCGCGCGGCAACATCGATGCGCTGGCGCTGGATATTCCGCTCAATCAGCCCGAGCAAACCCGCCTGCAAGCCAAATGGCGCAACCTGGCGTGGCAGCATTGGGAGTTATTGCCGGGGATCAGCAATCTCAACGGTACCGCCAGCGGCAGCGTGAGTAACGGTCGGTTAGATGTGGCGATGGGACAAGCGGAAGTGCCTTATGGCGACATGTTCCAGGCGCCACTGCAAATTCAACAGATCACTGGCAAGCTGAACTGGCAGCGCGATGCCAGCGGCCTGACGCTGGACGGTCAGAATCTTGATGTTCAGGCACGTTCCCTGTGGGCGCACGGTGATTTCCGCTATCAGCAAAATGTCGGCAAAGCGCCGCAACTGGATATTCTGGCGGGCATTCGCGTCACCGATGCGGGTGATGCCTGGCGCTACTTCCCGGAACCGCTAATGGGCCATGATCTGACCCATTTCCTCAGCGAGTCGATCAAAGGCGGGAAAGTGGACAATGCCACGCTGTTGTTCGCCGGTAATCCCAGCCTGTTCCCGTTTAAGCACAATGACGGCATGTTTGAAGTGTGGGTGCCGCTGCGTCAATCCACTTTCCAGTTCCAGCCCGGTTGGCCAGCGCTGGAAAACCTCGATATCGACCTCGATTTTGTTAACGACGGCCTGTGGATGAAAGCCGAGAAAACCAAATTGGGGGAAGTGGATGCACGTAACGTCAGCGCGGTGATCCCGGACTATCTCAAAGAGAAGTTGATCATCAATGGCGATCTTAGCGGTCAGGGCAAGCAGATTGCCGATTACTTCGAACAGACGCCTTTGAAATCGACGTTGGGCGCGGCACTGCAGCAGCTGCAAATCGGTGGCAATGTGCGCGGTTCATTGAATCTCGATATTCCGCTGGATGGTGAATTGGTGCATGCCAGCGGGAATGTGGTGATGAACAATAACAGCCTGCACATCAAGCCGTTAAACACCACGCTGGAAAATCTCACCGGGCGCTTCCGCTACAACAACGGCAATCTCGAAAGTGAAGAGATGCAGGCTAACTGGTTCGGTCAGCCCACCGGCGTCCGTTTTTCTACCACTGAGAATCCTGACAACTTCGGCGTCAACGTGAAGTTATTGGGCGACTGGCAGCCGTCGAAACTGAAAGTATTGCCGGCCAGTGTCAGCAGTCAGTTGAGCGGCAGTTTGCCGTGGCAGGGCAATGTCGACATCACGCTGCCACACAATGGTGGTGCGACCTATAAAGTCGATTTGCAGGGTGAGGGCAAAACAGTAAGCAGTCACTTACCTGCGCCGCTGGATAAGCAGGCGGGCGAAGCAATGCCCATCGCCATCAACGCCACCGGTGATCTGAAAGGATTCACGCTAAGCGGCAGCGTGCGTGAGCACAACCGTTTTAACAGCCGCTGGATTCTCGAACCCCAGCTGCGCGTGGATCGCGGCATCTGGCTCAACGATGCGAAAAGCACGCCGAAGCTGCCAGAAAAACGCGGGATGGAACTCAATTTACCCCCGTTGGATGGTGAAGCCTGGATGGGGCTACTGGCGGGAAGCAGTGATTCGCGTAATGCTCAGGGCGAAACGGAAGTGGGCGGCGCGCTGTTACCGGGCGATGTGACTCTGCGGACACCGGCACTGATGCTCGGTGGACAGCAGTGGCATGACGTTAATGCCACCGTCACGCAAGGGCCGACCGGCAACACGCAACTCCAGCTGGAAAGCCGCGAAGCGCGCGGCAGTTTGCAAACCGCACAGCATGCGCCATGGCAGATCGACCTTAGCTATCTTTACTACAATCCAGAATGGGCGAACAGCAGCGAAAACAACGCCTCGCCGTTGGGTGGCAACAGCAGCACAGTCGACTTCAGTAACTGGCCAGCGATGCAGCTAAACTGTGATGAGTGCTGGCTGCGCGGGCAGAAGTTTGGACATATGCAGGCCAGATTACAGCCGCAGGGAGATACGTTAGCACTTACTAACGGTAGCGTGGATTCCGGCAGTGCGAAGCTGAAGATCAACGGCGAATGGGTCAACAAGCCGGGCAATCAGCGTACCTCATTAAAAGGCAGTCTGAGCGGTAAAAACATCAATGACGCCGTTAACTGGTTTGGGATGAATACCCCACTTCGTGACGCGCCGTTTAACGTGGATTATGACCTGCACTGGCGTTCCGCCCCGTGGCAGCCTTCAGCGGAAACGTTGAGCGGTACGCTGAAAACCCATTTTGGCAAAGGCCAGATTGCGGATGTGAATACCGGGCGCGCAGGGCAGTTGCTCCGCCTGATGAGTTTTGACGCCTTACTGCGTAAGCTGCGCTTCGATTTCAGTGACACCTTCAGCGAGGGCTTCTATTTCGATTCAATTAACGGCACGGCGTGGATCGAAAACGGTGTAATGCACACGGATAACCTGCTGGTCGATGGCCTTGAGGCGGATATCGCCATGCAGGGGCAGATCGATCTGGCAAAACGCCAGATTGATATGGAAGCGGTCGTTGCCCCTGAGATCTCCGCTTCGGTGGGTGTGGCGACGGCCTTTGTGGTCAACCCGGTGATCGGGGCCGCCGTATTTGCCGCCAGTAAAGTATTGGGCCCGCTGTGGAATAAGATTTCGCTACTGCGTTATCACATAAGCGGACCGTTGGATAAACCGGAAATCAATGAAGTGCTGCGCAAACCGCGTGAAGACGACAAGAAGTGAATTTGACGCCGTCGGGGAATTGCCGCAGGCTATGACTATCCGAGCACATAATGAGTGAGAAACGATGACTCTGAATCTGGTAAGTGAGCAGTTACTAGCTGCGAACAGCATTAATCAGCAGGACCTTTTTTCCCTGTTAGGGCAGCTTTCAGAACGTCGTCTGGATTATGCCGATCTCTACTTCCAGTCCAGTTTCCATGAATCCTGGGTGCTGGAAGACAAAATCATTAAAGATGGTTCTTACCATATCGACCAGGGTGTCGGTGTGCGTGCTATCAGTGGTGAGAAAACCGGTTTCGCTTACGCAGACCAAATCACCCTGAACGCCCTGCGCCAGTCTTCTGAAGCCGCGCGCAGTATTGTGCGTGAGCAGGGCAATGGCAAAGCGCATACGCTTTCAGCGGTGATCAACCGTTCGCTGTATGCGCCGGTGAATCCGCTGGACAGCCTGACGCGCGAAGACAAAATTGCACTGCTGCATCGTGTTGATACCGTGGCACGTGCGGCCGATCCGCGCGTGCAGGAAGTCAACGCCAGCCTGACAGGCGTGTACGAGCAGGTGCTGGTGGCGGCGACCGATGGCACGCTGGCTGCGGATATCCGTCCGCTGGTGCGTCTGTCGATCAGCGTACAGGTGGAAGATCAGGGGAAACGCGAACGTGGCTCTAGCGGCGGCGGGGCGCGTACCGGCTATGAATTCTTCTATGCCGATGAAAACGGTGATGTTCGTGCCGATGCATGGGCGCGTGAAGCGGTGCGTCTGGCGTTGGTGAACCTCTCTGCTGTTGCTGCGCCTGCGGGCACATTGCCGGTGGTGTTAGGCGCTGGCTGGCCGGGCGTGCTGTTGCATGAAGCCGTCGGTCATGGTCTTGAAGGCGATTTCAACCGCCGTGAAACTTCGGTCTTCAGCGGAAAAATGGGGCAACTGGTGGCCTCTGAACTCTGCACCGTGGTTGACGATGGCACCATCGAAGGCCTGCGCGGCTCACTGGCGGTGGATGATGAAGGCGTGCCAGGCCAATACAACGTATTGATCGAAAACGGCGTGCTGAAAGGTTACATGCAAGACAAGCTTAATGCGCGTCTGATGGGTGTTCCGCCAACCGGTAACGGGCGTCGTGAATCCTATGCACATCTGCCGATGCCGCGTATGACCAACACCTATATGCTGGCAGGAAAATCCACGCCTCAGGACATCATTTCCAGCGTTGAGTATGGGATTTATGCGCCGAACTTTGGTGGTGGTCAGGTGGATATCACCTCCGGCAAGTTTGTCTTCTCAACCTCGGAAGCCTATCTGATTGAAAACGGCAAAGTGACCACGCCGGTGAAAGGTGCAACGCTGATTGGTTCGGGTATTGAAGCAATGCAGCAGATCTCAATGGTCGGTAACGATCTGGCGCTGGATAAAGGCGTTGGCGTGTGCGGTAAAGAGGGGCAGAGTGTACCGGTCGGCGTCGGCCAGCCAACCCTGAAGCTGGATAAAATCACCGTCGGCGGTACTGCATAATCATTCCAGGTGCGCATAAATGCGCACCTGACCAATGACCGTAGCGTCTGATATTCCCATGCATAGCGCACGCTACAAAGCCTGATGACTCCATGGCACCCACTCTGAAGGCCGTGGGGTCAGATATTCGCATGGCGGACTCTGCTCATTATCGAACAGTCTGAGTTACCCTATGGCGTACCTGCCGAATGGCGGCATCGCCCATCGGAGATTCACCCCTTTAGGAGAATCATCAGCTCTTACGATGCTGCTGATACTGCTGCGCTACCTGCTTAAAGTACTCGGTCAGATAATCGATACATACCTGCACCTTCAACGGCATTTTGTCCTTCTCGGTATACAGCGCATACACCGGACGCGGTTCTGAGTGATATTGCGGGAACAGAATATCGATCTCCCCGGCGTTAATCTCATCAATCACCCACATCAGGGGGACATAGGCGATGCCGCAGCCGGCTTTCAGCCAGCGAATCAGCGTCTGTGAATCATTGGTAACGAAGCGACCTTGCGGCGTCAATCGCGTCACCAGGCCTTCCGGCGCGACCAGTTCAAAGGTGTTATCCGGGCGAACGCTGTACTCCAGCCATGAAAAATTATCGATTTCACCCGGTTTGTCTGGCGTGCCATGCTGTGCCAGATAACTTTTTGCGGCACAGACCACCATCGGCATTGCGCCCAGTCGGCGTGAGAACAGATTTGAATCTTGTAACGCGCCTACGCGGACCACGAGATCCAAGCCGTTAGCGATCAAATCTGGCGCGGGAATGCCGGTAACCAGATTGACGCTCAAACCAGGATATTCACGCAGCATATCGCTTGTCATTGCAGACAACACGTTTTGCGCCATGGTGGAGGAGCAGCCGATACGCAGAATACCGATCGGCGTATTGTTAAAGGCATAAAGCTGTTCGTGCACCTGAGACGCTTCAGCCAGCATGCGGCGGCAACCCTGATAGTAGATCTTACCTGCTTCGGTCAGACCAATACTGCGCGTACTGCGATTTAACAATTTGACCTGCAACTCATCTTCCAGTTTGGCGACAATTTGGCTGATTGACGAAACGCTAAGATGAAGCTGACGTGCCGCGGCGGTAAAAGAACCTAATTCAACCACTTTGGCGAAAATGGACATGCCTTTAAGTCGTTCCATTGTTTACTCTGGCTAAAAAGTGATTTAGCTCACAATATGTAGAAAACGTATAGTCATGCGCGTTACTATACGCACGCTGGGTCTGTTCACCGCACCTTAACACGGCTGTGTTTACACGATGATACGCTATCATTAGCTCAACGCGGCCTGAATGTTGCCATCAGTCTCCCAATCATCCCCTGATTCTCAACCCGACGTGCCATGCGGCATGAGGGCAGGTATCGGTGCAATCCGGCAAGGTCGAACTAAGGAACCGTAATGAGTGTGCTTCCGGTATTTGTCGTATTCGGGCTGAGTTTTCCGCCCATCTTCATTGAACTACTGGTTTCTCTGGCGCTGTTCTGGCTGGTGAAACGCGTGCTGACGCCCAGCGGAATTTATGACCTGGTGTGGCATCCGGCACTTTTTAACACAGCGTTGTATTGCTGCGTGTTTTACCTTGTATCCCGTCTATTCGTCTGAGGTTTTTAAGTGAAAGCGCTCATAAGAAAAATCGCGCGTTACGCGATTACTATCCTGCTGGTTATCATCGCAATCGTGATCATCTTCCGCGCCTGGGTGTTCTACACCGAATCGCCCTGGACGCGTGACGCCAAATTCTCCGCTGATGTGGTGGCGATCTCGCCGGACGTGACCGGCCTTATCACTGACGTGCCGGTGCACGACAACCAGCTGGTGAAACAGGGGGATACGCTGTTTGTCGTGGATCGCCCGCGCTACCAGAAAGCGCTGGATGAAGCCCAGGCGGATGTCGAATATTACCAGGCATTAGTCAATGAAAAGCGTCGTGAAGCGGCGCGCCGTAATCAACTCGGCACCAGTGCCATGTCGCGTGAAGCCATCGACCAGGCTAATAACGATCTGCAAACCAGCGAACATCAGCTGGCAAAATCGGTGGCAACGCGCGATTTGGCGGTGATCGACCTGGATCGCACCACCATCAAAGCACCTTCAGATGGTTGGGTCACAAACCTGAACGTTTATCAGGGCGAGTTCATCACCCGTGGTTCCGTTGCCGTGGCATTGGTACAGCAGCACTCGTTCTATGTGCTGGCTTATATGGAAGAGACCAAACTGGATGGCGTGCGTCCGGGCTTCCGCGCTGAAATCACCCCGCTGGGCAGTAATACCGTATTGCGCGGCACGGTGGACAGCATTGCTGCGGGCGTGACCAACAGCAGCAGTAGCGTGGACAGCAAAGGTATGGCGACCATCGATTCCAACCTCGAATGGGTACGACTGGCACAGCGCGTACCGGTGCGCATTCATCTTGACGATCAACCGGGCAACCGCTTCCCGGCGGGCACTACCGCCACGGTGGTGATCACCGGGGATAAAGATCGTCAAACCAAAGTCTCGCCGATGACGCAGTTCTTTAACCGCCTGCGCGAGTTTGGTTAAGCGAGGGCGTTATGATTGAGTTTTTGCGTTTCCCGGTGAAGCTGACATTTGCGCTGGTTGCAGCGCTGATGATTGGCTTTCACTTTAATCTGGAAACGCCGCGTTGGGCGGTGATGACCGCCGGCATTGTGGCCGGTGGTACCGCCTTTGCTGCGGGGGGCGATCCCTATTCTGGCGCACTGCGCTATCGCGGCATTCTGCGCATCATTGGTACGTTTATTGGCTGTATTGCCGCCCTCACTATCATGATCGCCACGGTGCGTGCACCGGTGGTGATGCTGCTGCTGTGCTGTTTATGGGCGGGGATGTGCGTCTGGCTCTCTTCGCTGATTAAAGTCGAGAACTCCTACGCATTGGGACTGGCGGGTTACACCGCACTGATTATCGTGATTACTGCCGATGCCAGTGGCGGTTTAACGCTGGCACCCCAGTTTGCCGTTGAACGTTGCAGTGAAATCGTCATTGGCATTCTGTGTGCGATTCTTGCGGATATGCTGTTTTCGCCGCGCTCGATCAAAAAAGTGATTGATGCCGAAGTCGATTCGCTGCTGGTGGCGCATTACAAACTGCTGCAATTGTGTGTCGCCCACGCGGACAAAGACGAGGTGGATCGCACCTGGAGCGCGCTGGTACGTCGCACCACGGCACTCAACGGCATGCGGAGCCAATTGTTGATGGAATCTTCGCGCTGGAAAAATACCAGCCGCCGGTTGCAGATGCTGAATACGCTGTCGCTGACGTTGATTACGCAAGCAGCTGAAACCTTTCTGATTCAAAACGCCCGTCCGGATTATATTCCGACGCAGTATCGCCTGCTGATTGAGAAAGACGTTCATAACGTCGATGACGTGCATAAGCGCATGAAGGTGATGCGTCGTTTAATCAGTGTCAGCAATAAAACCGTGCCGATGACGGTGGCAAGCTGGGTCGGTGCAGCAACAGAGTATCTGCTGTTGATTAATGGTGTGCGCAGTAACAGCCGCATTACCACGCTGGAAGAGAGTATCCTGCAGCGCGAAGTGGTGATTCAGGCACGTTCGGCGGAAACCCATCATGCGATGATCAACGGCGTGCGTACCTTTGTGGCGACCGCGCTCGGTTCTCTGTTTTGGCTCTATACCGGCTGGACTTCGGGCAGTGGCTGTATGGTGATGCTGGCCGTCATCACCGCGCTGGCGATGCGTATGCCGAATCCGCTGATGATGGCGAAAGACTTCTTCTACGGTATGGCCTTCGCCGTGCCACTCGGCATGCTCTACTTCGTCTATATCCTGCCAGCCACCCAGCAAAGCGCGTTGCTGTTGTGTATCGCGATTGGCGCACTCGGCTTTATCGGCGGTATCTTCGTGCAACGACGTCAGATTGGTACGTTAGGTGCGTTGATTGGCACCATCAATGTGCTGGTGCTGGATAATCCGATGAAGTTTGAGTTCAACGTCTTCCTCGATAACGCCCTGGGCCAGTGGATCGGCAGCTTTGTGGCGATGATGGTCATTCTGCTGATTCGCGATAAATCCAAAGCACGTACCGGCCGTAAATTGTTGAATCGCTTTATGTATGCGGCTGTGGCGGCCCTGACCACTAATCAGGCGCGTCGTCGCGAGAACCATCTGCCCGCGCTCTATCAGCAGCTGTTTCTGCTGCTCAATCTGTTCCCCGGCGATATCGACAAATACCGCATCGCGCTGACGCTGATTATCGGCCATCAGCGACTGCGAAATGCTGAAGTCCCGGTTAACGCGGAGCTTTCGGCTTATCACCGCCAATTGCGATACACCGCCGATCGCGTGATTTCAGCCACCAGCGATGACAAGCGGCGCTACTACTTTGAGCGTTTGTTGAAGGAGCTGGAGATTTATCAGGAAAAGCTCCATCACTATTCGGCACCGGAGAGCGTTACCGAACCGGTGAAACGGCTCTCGTTGATGCTGGATAAATACCAGAACACCCTCATCCAAATCTGAAATCGGCCGCTGCACCTTGCAGCGGCCTTTTTGATCCCACGCTGACACAAAACCCGATGATATTGGCATCTATACTTTCCTGACAGGATGCAAACTAGCAGGAGAAGAATGATGTCCACCTCTCTACAACAACACGCGCTGTTTAAAACCGGCTATTTCGCTGCGGGCCAGTGGCACACCGCCAGTGCCACCTTTGACGTCACTAACCCGGCAACCGGCGAAGTGCTGGCCAAAGTCGCCCGAGCGGGTAAGGCGGAAACCGAGCAGGCCATCGCTGCCGCTCAGCAGGCTTTTCCGGCATGGCGTGATAAAACCGCGAAACAGCGCGCGGAGATCCTTCATCGCTGGTATCAACTGATCATTGAGAACAAAAGCTGGCTCGGGCAGCTCATGACGGCCGAGCAGGGCAAACCCCTGAAGGAAGCCGAAGGTGAAGTCGAGTACGCCGCCAGCTTTATTCAATGGTTTGCCGAGCAAGCTAAACGTGCCAACGGCGAAATCATCCCGCCTGCGAAACCCGGATCACGTATTTTGGCAACACGTGAACCGATTGGTGTGGTGGCGGCTATCACGCCATGGAATTTCCCGATGGCGATGCTGACACGCAAGCTTGGCCCGGCGCTGGCAGCAGGCTGCACCGGCATCATCAAACCGGCGAATAATACGCCGCTGTGTGCCTTTGCACTGTTGGCTCTGGCACAAGAAGCCGGTGTACCTGATGGCGTGTTAAATGCGGTGGCGGGCGATACCCATGCCATCAGCGACGCCATTATGGCTAGCCAGGCGGTGCGTAAAATCTCGTTTACCGGGTCGACCGCCGTGGGCAAAACGCTGATGCGCAACGCAGCAGACACTATGAAGAAAGTCTCGATGGAGCTGGGCGGCAATGCACCTTATATCGTGTTTGAGGATGCGGATATTGAGGCGGCGGTACAGGGCGCAATAGCCAACAAATTCCGCAATGCGGGCCAGGTTTGTGTCAGCGTGAACCGTTTCTATGTCCACAATGCGGTCTACGATCGTTTCGTCAATCAGCTGGCCGATGCTGTGGGCAAGCTGAAAGTGGGGAATGGCGTTGAAGAAGGCGTGATTGTCGGCCCGCTGATCGAGCGCTCGGCGCTGGAGAAAGTGGAAGAGCACGTGAAGGATGCGCTGAGCAAAGGCGGTAAGTTGCTGATCGGCGGCGAGCGTCATCCGCTGGGAGGCAACTTCTGGCAGCCGACGGTGATTGCCGAGGCGCATGAGGGGATGAAGCTGGCCCAGGAAGAGACCTTTGGTCCGGTCGCCGCCTGCTTCCGCTTTGATGATGAAGCCGATGTCATTCAGCGCGCCAATAACACGGAATACGGATTAGCCGCCTATTTCTACACGCAAAATCTGCAACGGGTGTTCCGCGTCTCGACGGCGCTGGAGGCCGGGATGATTGGCATTAATGAGTGTGCCGTATCCACCGAACTGGCACCGTTTGGCGGTGTAAAAGAGTCCGGTTTGGGACGTGAAGGATCGGTGCTGGGAATGGAAGGGTACCTGGAAGTGAAAGCGCTGCATATTGGTGGGCTTGCCTGACGGGCGGCCCTGCCTGCAAGAGGGAATCACGATGAGAACCGAGCGTTTTGATTTTGACGAAATCGTCGATCAAGCCCATTTCTATCGCCAGTTCAGCGATCGTTTTGCGCTGGCGGATCTGGCCATCAGCGATCTTGACGATCTCTGGGATGCGATACTTGGGGAGCAGCTGCCGTTGCCGCTGGAAATTGAGTTTGTGAATCTGGGGACAGGGCAGAAACGCCGGTATGGCGCATTAATCCTGCTGTTTGATGAAGCAGAAGAGGAGCTGGAAGGCCAGCTCCGCTTTAATGTGAAGTGACAGGCCGAAAAAGGGCCCCGGCGAGCGGGGCCAAAGGGTTCGTCAGAATTGACGAGGAATTATTTATACAGCTCGGCGGTCACGTGATAGCTGTCGCCGGTTTTCGCTTCAATCACTTTATAAGCACTGGCACCTTGTGCATCGGCTTTCTGAGAAAGCTCAGAACGGTAATCCATTGGCGAACCGCCGGTACCGCTGATGGTGATAGTGCTGCCGGTAGGTTGCAGATTTTGCGCCTGCTCTTCAGTTACCAGTTGTGCTGCTGATGCACCAAAGGCAAACAGGGAAAGAAGGCTGGCGGCTGCGATGGTTGCTTTGATTTTCATGATTTTTTCTCCTCGTTGTAATCAACAACCTGCGGCAAAAAGTGGGTGAGGCGGGTCGTCGATCAATTGTCTGGCGCCGTTCAGGCGCCCGACGTTCGATGTATTCTTATTTGTACAGTTCTGCAGTCACGTGGAAGGTGTCGCCACGATTATTCTCAATGATGCGGTAATGGCTGGCACCCTGAGCATCGGCTTTCTGCGACAGTTCCTGACGGACGTTGGTCTGATCACCGTCAACACCGCTCACGCTGATGGTTTGATTCAACGGTTGCAGTTGTTCGGCTTGTTCGTTAGAAACCAGGCTGGCGGCACTGGCACCGAAGGACAATACGGAAGCCAGACCTACGATGGCGATAGCTAATTTGGTTTTCATGATTCACTCTCCTGAAATGGGGTTTGGCAACCTGAGAGGCAAATGCGTCTCAAACGGGTCGCCGTTCACACTGCGTCTTGTTCAGTCAACTTATTTATAAAGCTCTGCGGTGGCGTGATAGCTGTCGCCGGTATTCGCTTCGATCACACGGTAGGCTTTAGCACCTTCCTGATCGGCTTTAGCATTCAGCTGCTCATGGATATCCATCGGAGAACCGCCCACGCCGCTCACACTAATGGTGCCGGCAGGTTGCAGATTCGCTGCCTGTTGGGCATTGATAGAATCTGCTGCAAAAGCACCAAATGACAGGGCAGATAGAACACTCAGGGTTGCGATAGTAGTTTTAACGTTCATGGTATTTTTCCTCGTCTTCTGTTTTTATCTTTTTCTTTCGTGTGATTTGCATCACGAAAACAAGTATAGATCTAATCACCCATGAAATTAATATCTGGCTAATAATGTTTGGTTGTTATTCTTTATCCTTATGGCACCTTTTTAGAACTGGAAGTTATTAAAACCGGTCAATCATTAACCATTGACTGTTATTTATTCGTAAAAACAATGATCTGCATCAAATTATCTTTTCGTGCGAAAGATCATGGTTGATCCCGCTGGCTGATACGACATAAGAAGCTATAACCACTGAGCACAATATGTAAAGCAGTGTAAAATAGCGCGAATGGTTAAGCAGGGGAAAAGGTCGTACCAATATTTCGGCGGATGCAGAATCGGCAGCTATATCGATAACTTATTATTAAAAAAGGATTTTGTAACAAGCGTGGCGGGTAACGGGTCATCAGGAAGGATGTTACCGGCAGATGATCTGCCGGTTAAGACCAGGGTTTTATAGTTCCTGTTCGAATAAAACCAGTACGGCATCGTGCAGCTGTTTTACGGAGAAGCTACGCGCAGGGGTAATAAAGATGGTGTCATCCCCCGCGATAGTCCCGAGAATGCCTTCCGCTTTACCGAGTGAATCCAGCAGGCGTGCAATCAGCTGCGCAGCACCTGGGCTGGTGTGAATCACCACTAAGGCATCGTTGTAATCGATATCCAGCACCAGATTCTTCAATGGGCTGGTGGTGGTCGGCACGCCCAGTTCGGCTGGCAAACAATAAACCATTTCCATTTTGGCATTACGGGTGCGTACGGCACCAAACTTGGTCAGCATACGAGAAACTTTTGACTGATTGATGTTCTCGAAGCCGTCTTCCTGCAGCGCCTGTACGATTTCGCCCTGAGAGCTGAATTTTTCTTCTTTTAATAACGCTTTGAACGCTTTGATCAAGTCGTCTTGTTTTGATGGGTTTCGCATAAGCTACCAATAAAAGAGGGGTGCAGCAGGCAACAGGCCAGCGGCAGATAAATTATTATGCATTTAGATGAATTTTTATGCAATAAGCGTAGTGAGAGAATCGCGCTAATCAACTGCGGACAGGCATCATAGCAGAGTTTTGTGTTGCGCCAAAATCGCGGGCTGACGCGCAAAGCGAAGGTTGCAATGTTGTTATAGTATTGAAGTGGTAACAACTATATCGATGATCATTGCCGTCCATTGTCTTCTGGCTGCGATTGTATCATTCAGGCGACTTCTGAAGTGGAGATGTCTCGGGAGCCGATTGCGGCGTCATGTTATTGCGCGACAGGTTTGTCGCTATCGCCTGAGAAGTTGATTAAACTCGTAACCTGATGGATTTTCGGCATATCTCTGCCCCACCTTCATAAGGAGTTCAGGATGAAAGTTGCCGTTCTCGGTGCAGCCGGTGGTATTGGCCAGGCGCTCGCACTGCTGCTCAAGACTCAATTACCCGCAGGTTCCGCTCTCTCACTTTATGATATCGCCCCGGTCACCCCCGGGGTGGCGGTTGATCTCAGCCATATTCCTACCTCAGTGAAGGTGGAAGGGTTTAGTGGCGAAGATGCGACACCTGCGCTGCAGGGCGCCGATATTGTGCTGATTTCTGCGGGTGTGGCACGTAAACCCGGCATGGATCGCGCCGACTTGTTTAACGTTAACGCGGGCATTGTGCGTAACCTGATCGAGCAGGTTGCCAGCACCGCGCCGAAAGCGCTGATTGGCGTGATCACTAATCCGGTTAACACCACGGTGGCGATTGCGGCTGAAGTGTTGAAGAAAGCCGGCGTGTATGACAAGAACCGCCTGTTTGGTGTCTCAACCCTCGACATTATCCGCGCCAACACCTTTGTTGCCGCGTTGAAAGGCAAGCAGCCCACCGAGATCGAGGTCCCGGTGGTGGGGGGGCACTCAGGCGTGACAATTTTGCCGCTGCTGTCGCAGGTTAAAGGCATCAGCTTCAGCGAACAGGAAGTGGCTGACCTCACTAAGCGTATTCAAAACGCCGGCACCGAAGTGGTGGAAGCGAAAGCTGGTGGTGGATCGGCGACCTTATCCATGGGGCAGGCTGCTGCGCGCTTTGGTCTCTCACTGGTGCGTGCGCTGCAGGGCGAAGCAAACGTGGTCGAATGCGCTTATGTTGAAGGGGACGGTGAGTATGCGCGCTTCTTCTCGCAGCCGCTGCTTATCGGCAAGAACGGTATCGTGGAACGTCGCCCGTTGGGTTCTTTGAGTACGTTCGAACAGCAGGCGCTTAACGGTATGCTGGAAACGCTGAAGAAAGATATCGCGCAGGGCGAAGAGTTTGTGAAGTAACGCTCAGCAGAAAAAACAACGCCCGGTGATTGCCGGGCGTTGTTTTTTATAAGCCGCCAGATTTAAAGGTCTGGCTGGACGGTGAGCCATTGCTGGCCGGTGTTTTACGCCCCAGCGTTTCCATACGCACCTGGAATGGTGGGAACGGCATCTCAATACCGTGCTCTTCAAAGCCGCGCAGAATCAACTGATGCAACTCATGACGCAGCGGCATGCGGTGGCCCATCTCAGCCGCGTGCACACGCAATTCAAACAGCTGAATGCCTTGCTGTAAATCCACCAGGAATACATCCGGCGCGGGCATATCCAGCACGTAGGTACAGCGCTCGGCCGCCTGCTTGAGAATGTTGGTGACTTCATCACTGTTAACATGAGCCGGAGCCGGAATGGTCAGCACCACACGCGTGACAGAATCCGACAACGACCAGTTAACGAACTGCTCAGTGATAAAGGCCTTGTTCGGCACGATGATCTCTTTACGGTCCCAATCGGTAATCGTCGTGGCGCGGGTATTGATGCGGGTAATGCTGCCGGTCAGATCGCGAATGGTGACGGTATCGCCGATACGAATTGGCTTTTCGAACAGGATAATCAGACCAGAAATAAAGTTGGCGAAGATCTCCTGCATACCAAAGCCCAACCCCAGACCTAACGCCGCCACCAGCCACTGCAGTTTTGCCCACTCAACGCCAATGATCGAGAAGCCGACTAATCCGCCAATCAGCATCAGCACGTATTTGGTCAGGGTAGTGATGGCATAACCGGTGCCAGGTGACAGGCTGATGTGTTGCAGTAACGCCAGTTCCAGCAGGGCAGGCATATTACGCACCAGTTGAG
Source organism: Jatropha multifida (assembly GCA_948099535.1). Classification (NCBI taxonomy): domain Eukaryota; kingdom Viridiplantae; phylum Streptophyta; class Magnoliopsida; order Malpighiales; family Euphorbiaceae; genus Jatropha; species Jatropha multifida. The sequence continues at coordinate 71,030 of CANUEX010079843.1, read as the reverse complement.
TGGTGATAATGAACACCAGGATGGCAATCAGCACCGCGCCCAACGTAATCGGCTGCACGCTCTCTACGCCCTGCACCGTGGTGCTGGCATCCCACAGTGGGATGTTGTCGAGGAAACTAAAGGCCGAGTGAATTTCTGACCACAGTACAATCACCGATACCAGTGCGATCAACGTGAGAATAGAGCGCACCAGACGCAACGACTGCGCACTGATCTCATCCAGATCCAGGCTCGGTTCATCGATCTCAATCGTATCGGCGTTGGCGGGAGTCTGTTGCTCTTTCTCTTCTTCACTGCGCGCGCGGTTCGCCAGCATATCGGCACGGCGTTGGCGGGCGCGATCAAAGGCGATGCGACGGCGTTGAATCAGCATCCAGCGGCGGATAATGTGGTAAATCACCAGCAGGAAGAACCAAATGCCTACCGAGGTTTCCAGGCGCGCCAGCAGCGCCTGCGCCGTCGCCAGATAGCCGATGCAGGAAGCCAACGCCGCCACCAGCGGGATGGCAATCATCAGGTTCCACAGAATGCGGTTAACGAAGTTGTCGCCGTTGCCCTCTTTATCCAGATACAGTGGAATGCCTGCACGTTTGAGGCTGACGGTGACAATACTTAACGCACCGCAAATCAAAATGAAGCACAGGCGACCGAGCGTGCCGGAGAACTGCGGATCGTCGAGATTGGCAAAGGCAATCAGCAGCATGATCAGCGGCACAATCAGGCCAACCGTCAGAGAGTAGTAACGCATAGCACGCGCTACCCGCGCCTGCGGCCAGCGGAAGTGCACCACAAATAGCCCATCATGACGCGCAAAAGCAGCACTGATCATAAAGGCCCACAGCAGCGGCAGCGTGGCGGTGATGCCATCTCCAATCGCAACGGCAAACGGATAAGGCCAGGCGTGCTGCAAACCAAAGCCCAGCGCGGCCCACAATACCGGCAGCGGCACGGCGACCAGAATCGACCAGAACACGGTGCGCAATGTCAGGCTAAAGCGGTCCTGGGTCACTTTGCCCACTTTGCTGGCGGAACGCGCCATAAAGGCATTGTAATGACGGCGCGAGCTGATGCTGAAGCCCACCAACAGCACTGCGCAGATGATTGGCATCACGGTTTCTTTGCTGGTAAACATCATCGCCAGCGCTTTACCCAGTTGCCCTAAGGTATCCAGCGACAGCAGGCGGGTTAAGTCACGCGCCACGTCAATCGGATACTTCAGGTCGATGGCGCTGACATCCGCCGTCCAGAACAGATAACGGTGGGTGGCTTCCTTCACTTCACCCAGGGCGTCCTGCAACTGCGTGTTCGACACCTTCAGCTTGGTGATTTCCAGAATCAGTGTATCGCAGCCGGAGATCAGTGAATTGAGCAGCTCGCGCTGGGTTTTCAACTGGGCATCAAGAATACGGGTTTGCTCGCTGGTGAACGGCGTGCCGTCATCCTGCTTCTCTTTGCGCAGATCCTTTTGCCGCTCCAGCAAATCTTCATAATGCAGCCGTTGTACACGCAGCTGGCCCATCTCGCTGTCAATCTGCTGCGACTTCGGCATATCCGGCAATCTGGCGACTTGCGCACGCAAGGCTTCACCCAGCAGATTCGAGGCGCCCAGCCATTGTGATTGTTCGCGCAGCGTGCTGAGAGCCTGGCGCACCTGTAGCGTTTGGTTGGTGGCCAGACGTTGCTGCGAAGCGACCAAATCCATACGTTGGGCCTGCGCATTCAGGTCGGCTGATAGCTCACGGTTGACGCGGAATTGATCGCTGATCGAAGCCGGTAAATCGCCACTGTTTTCCGCCAGCTGTTCAGTGCGTTCGAGCGCAAGTTCCGCTTCTCGCTGACGCTGGTTATTCAGTTGATTGCGCAGCGATTGCAGATAGTTATCCAGCTGCGTCACTTTGCGCTGATGCACCTCCGCCCGCATACGCGCCAGCTCCTGGCGATTATTGGCGGAGAGCTGTGCCAGTTCTAACTCATCCACGCGCGCTTTATTGGCGGCATTCTCGGCCAGTCGGGCATAAATCTGCGCCTGAGCCAACGGCGTAGCGGCCGCAGAAAAGCCCTGAGCACGGCGATCGCTTTCGGTCATCGCCCGGCGTGCGTCAGTCTGCTGCTGCGGTAACTGTGAAAGTGAATCGCTGATCTCACGTGCGCGGTCCTGCTCTTGCTGCGCCTGGCGGCCTTCTTCCAGCAGCTGGCTGCTGATTTGCAGGATTTCCTGATCCAGCTCGGCGCTGCTCATGTTGGTGCGCACCGTTTTACTGCTGTCGGTCAGCGTGGCAATCTGCTGACGCAGTTCACGTGCCAGCCGTGGGAAATCATCAATCACCTGCTGATACTGTTTGGCACGCTCCAGCGATTCATCACGCTCAGAGAGGAAATTGATCGCCGCTTCAATCGCCTGAACTTGCTCGGCTTGAGCGGGAGAGGCTTTGGCGGATTTGGCCGCATCCAGTTCCTGCTTCAGTTGACTCGCAGGAGGAACGGTGGCTGCCAATACAGAACTGCTGAGCACCAGGCTCAGCAGCAGAGAGAGAAAAACGCGCACGGGATAGGTTCCGGTTATTCAGCGAGCGGGGCGCTTTCGCCGGGCTGCGGCAGGGCAATCGCCAGCGGTTGGCCAAGACGGGTTTTACTCTCGGCTTCGAGACTTTCCGCCAGCTTGACGCGGCCCGGTGCGAACAAGTTAATCACCGTCGAACCGAGTTTGAAACGCCCCATTTCCTGACCTTTCAACAGCACAACAGCGCCGTCATGATCGGCTGAAGGATAACGCCAACGTTTAATCACCCCTTCACGTGGAGGCGTAATGGTGCCCGCCCATACGGTTTCGATGCTGCCCACAATGGTCGCTCCCACCAGGATCTGCACCATCGGGCCATGATCGGTATCGAAGACGCAGATCACACGCTCATTGCGTGCAAACAGGTTCGGGATGTTACGTGCTGTCAGCGGGTTGACGGAGTAAAGGTCGCCCGGCACATAAATCATTTCGCGCAGAATGCCGTTACAGGGCATGTGCACACGGTGATAATCGCGCGGTGCGAGATAGGTGGTGATGAACTCGCCATCGACGAACTTTTCCGCCAGATCGTCGTTACCGGCCAGCAAGGCCTGCAACGAATAGTAATGGCCTTTCGCCTGGAAGATCTGATCGCCTTCGATGCGGCCTAACTGGCTCACTGCGCCATCGGCAGGCAGCGCCAGCAAGGTCGCGTCGGGATCAATCGGGCGCGCCCCCTCTTTTAGCGGACGCACGAAGAAGTCATTGAAGGTGCGATAGCTACCGGTATGGGGTTTGCTGGCTTCGGCCATATCCACTTTGTAGTACCAGACAAAAATGTCGATGACCGCTTTGGTCAGCCAGCCACCGCGACGACTGGCGCCCCAGCCGGCAAGTTCGGTCAGCCCTTTTTTAGGCAGAATATGATTCAGGCCGAGTTTAAAACGATCAAACACCGTTGCCTCCTGGCTTAATTACGCTTGGTTTACACAAAAGGGGGCGGATTGTAGCAGCGCCCCGGTCAGTTGGCGAATGTGCCGTTGTACCCGTTAATCTTCGCTGGCGGAAAAGTTTTTACGCGTTTTTACCTGCGCCATACTCTCCAGAATCCGGTGGTAGTTATCGAAGCGCGAGATGTTGATTGTTCCATCCTCTACCGCTTCGCGAATGGCGCAGCCGGGATCGGTATCATGCTTGCAGTCGCGGAAACGGCAACCGCCGATAAACTCACGAAATTCGACAAATCCACGGGTGATTTGTTCCGGCTCCAAATGCCATAAACCGAATTCACGTACGCCTGGAGAATCAATCACGTCGCCGCCGTGCGGGAAGTGATACAGGCGTGAGGCGGTGGTGGTGTGCTGGCCCAGACCGGAGTTATCAGAGACATCGTTGGTCAGAATCTCATCGCCCGCCAATTCCAGTCCCAGCAGATTGTTCAGCAAACTGGATTTACCCACACCAGATTGACCCGCAAAAATGCTCACGCGATCGGTTAAGGCCTGTTCCAGCTCCGCCAGGCCATCTTTGGCACGGCTGGAGACCATCAACACGCGATAGCCAATTTTGCGATAGATATCCATCTGCTCATCCACAAACGCGCGGGCTTCCGCGTCGAGCAGGTCGGTTTTGTTCAGGACCAGCAGCGGCTCAACGCCCAGGGTTTCACTGGCCACCAGATAACGATCGATGATATTGAGCGAAAGTTCCGGCAGGATCGCCGACACAATGATGATCTGATCGATGTTCGCCGCGATCGGTTTGACGCCATCATAGAAGTCCGGACGGGTCAGCACCGTTTTACGTTCGTGGACCGCTTCTACGATGCCTTTGCCGCCGCCAATCGCCGCACGCCACAGCACACGGTCACCGGTGACCAGCGAGCGAATGGTGCGACGGATATTGCAGCGATGCACTTCGCCCACGCCATCTTCCACATCTGCGTGCATGCCGAAACGGCTGATCACCACGCCTTCGCTCGCTTCTCCAAACAGGTTGTCATCCGGTTCCGGCTTTTCATTCCGTTGCTGCAGACGACGCTGATGGTTAGCGCTTACGCGACGTTGTTGACCCTTCGACAGTTTATTTTTGCTCACGCATCCTCTCACGGCTTTCGCCAGGCTTCGCCCCGCTGGGCAAAACGTCTATGATACACCTGAAACGAGTGTAATGACGACTTTGGCAACAGGCGGGAAACGCATGACAGCTGGAAATGAAAATAATCTGATTTGGATCGACCTGGAAATGACCGGATTGGATCCGGAGCAGGATCGCATTATTGAGATCGCCACGATCGTCACCGATGCCAACCTGAACATTCTGGCAGAAGGCCCGGTGTTTGCGGTGCATCAGTCTGATGAGCAATTGGCATTGATGGATGAGTGGAATGTGCGTACGCACACCAACAGTGGCCTGGTCGAACGTGTGAAAGCCAGCCAATACGACGACCGTGCTGCAGAGCGGGCGACCATCGAATTTCTCAAGCAGTGGGTTCCGGCCAACACTTCTCCGATTTGCGGCAACAGCATCGGCCAGGACCGTCGCTTCCTGTTCAAATACATGCCGGAGCTGGAAGCCTACTTCCATTACCGTTATCTGGATGTCAGCACGCTGAAAGAACTGGCGCGTCGCTGGAAACCGGATATCTTGCCAGGCTTCAAAAAAGCCGGCAGCCATCAGGCGCTGGACGATATTCGCGAGTCCGTTGCTGAGTTGGCGTATTACCGCGAGCACTTCTTGCAGCTTTAATCGGCAAAGGGTGCGCAGGAAATCATCAGGTTGCCGATTAAAGCAGCAAACGAACTGAAAGCGCAAAATTTTGCTTTTAGACTCTTGCGACTGAAAGGATTTCTCGTATAATGCGCACCCCGTACCGGTGAAGAATTTACAACGGTGCGCAGCAGTAACACGAAGTTCCAGAATCAAGTATTTCGGTTTGCGGCAAGGCAGCAACGGAACGAATCACAGAGAGCTTACTTGAGTGAGTGACCTGTGTGAGTGAAGGAAGCTAACGCAGCAGCAAATTGAAAGACGAAGATTATGCGGGAATAGCTCAGTTGGTAGAGCACGACCTTGCCAAGGTCGGGGTCGCGAGTTCGAGTCTCGTTTCCCGCTCCAAACTTCGTAAGCAGTAACCTCTTTGCGGGAATAGCTCAGTTGGTAGAGCACGACCTTGCCAAGGTCGGGGTCGCGAGTTCGAGTCTCGTTTCCCGCTCCAAAATCTGTTTAGTAGTAACCTCTTTGCGGGAATAGCTCAGTTGGTAGAGCACGACCTTGCCAAGGTCGGGGTCGCGAGTTCGAGTCTCGTTTCCCGCTCCAGATTTTCATATTCACTAATGTTATTTGCTCTCGGGCGTAATCAGACTTAAAACTGCTGCAGTCTTTATCGATCTTATGCGGCCTGTTTTTCTTTCTGGAAATTTTACGTACCGCATTAGCTCCAATGATGCCTGTAGTCTGTTGCAGTTATCTTACAGGTTATCCACAATGCGCCTGCAACGTGCTGACGGCGTTTTACCCTATCTGCAAAACTGTTTTAAACAGAGTTATCCACAAGCTCTGGACAAGCCCCTGCGCGCTAAACTCTACATTAATGTTTACAGTAATCACCTAACTAATTGTTTTTATTGTACTTATAGGTATTTCAGTCTGTGAATAGTCTTGCTAGACGATATAACGATCCCCGTCACTATTCGGCTCTATAATTTTATTCACAGCATGTGGAAAAGGATTTTATCCTGCGCGATTGGTCAATCACGCATCACGAACCAGACCTTTCTCGACGGCGCGCACTAAGCGCTGTTTCTTCGCGGGCTGAACCTCTACCCCCTGTGCTGCACGTTTCTGTAACTGCTGCGCGATGGCCCAGTCAATATGCTCATCCAGCATGGCGTGTTCACCGCTACGCATTTGCAACGCCGCCAGATTTTCTTCTGCCCAGGGCGCATTGCCCAATGCCACCGCGATGTTCCTCAGCCAGCGCAAGTGGCCGATGCGACGAATCGCCGAGCCTTCCGTGACACGCAAGAATTTCGCTTCGTCCCACTGAAAAAGATCCACTAACGGTGGCGCGTGCAGCACCGCACGCGGTGAGAAATCATCTTCATCGGTTAACTGACCGTAACGATTCCACGGACAGATAAGCTGGCAATCGTCACATCCGTAGATGCGGTTGCCAATCAGCGTGCGGAACTCTTCCGGTATCGCGCCTTCGAGTTCGATGGTGAGATAGGAAATACAGCGCCGCGCGTCAACCACATAAGGCTCAACGATGGCGGAAGTAGGGCAAATAGTGATGCAGGCGACGCAGCGACCGCACTGTTCTTCCTGTGGCTGATCGACGGGCAGCGGCAAATCAATCAGCAACTCGCCGAGAAAGAACCAGGAACCGGCTTCGCGATTGAGAATGAGCGAGTGTTTACCGGTCCAGCCCAGGCCTGCTTTGGCGGCAATCGGGCGCTCGAGAATCGGTGCGGAATCGACAAATGGGCGGAAATTGAGTTCGCCACAATGCGCCTGGATCATCTCTCCAAGCTTTTTCAGTCGATTGCGCAATACTTTGTGATAATCGCGGCCCAGCGCATAGCGGCTGACATAACCCAACTGGGGATTTTTTAAGGTGCTGGCAAACGCTGCTTTCGCGGGAAGATAGTTCATGCGCACGCTGATCACGCGCAGTGTGCCGGGCAGGAGTTCGTGTGGGCGGGCACGCATCATGCCGTGGCGCGCCATCCAGTCCATCTCTCCGTGATACTGCTTCTCCAGCCAATCCTGTAATTTGGGCTCTTCAGCGCTGAGATCGGTATCGCAAATACCAACCTGCTGAAAGCCAAGTTCGCGCCCCCACAGTTTAATTTGGTGGGCAAGCTGTTGAAGATCGAGAGGGTATGACATGAGAAACCAGGCAATTGAAGCAAACCCGCGCAGTTTACCACACTCTGTCTGGCCTGCGCAGGCGATAGGGCAACTGGAGCGCGATGCGGCGGATAGCCTGGGTTTAACCTTGTACGAATTGATGCTGCGCGCCGGGCAGGCGAGCTATGAGCGAGCGCGGGCACAGTGGCCGCAGGCGCAGCACTGGCTGATTCTCTGCGGACAGGGTAATAACGGGGGCGATGGCTATGTGGTGGCGCGGCTGGCACAGGCGGCGGGATTGCGCGTCACATTGCTGGCGTGCAGCGGCAATAAACCCTTGCCGGAAGAAGCACAGCAGGCACAAGTAGCCTGGCTGGCGGCGGGAGGGGTGATACATGCCCCGGATGCGCCATGGCCGCAAAACATTGATGTGATCGTCGATGCATTGCTCGGTACTGGCATCAATCGTGCGCCAGCCGCACCTTACGCTGAATTGATTGATTTGGCCAATGCACATGCCGCACCCATCTTCGCGATAGATATCCCCTCGGGATTGGATGCCGCCACTGGCACCACGCCTGGCAACGCCATCAACGCGGATGTCACCCTGAGTATGATTGTGCTGAAACTGGGATTGTTGACCGGTAAAGCTCGCGATCACGTGGGCCGGTTGCATTGTGATGCACTAGGGCTGAACACCTTCCTCGCAGGCGAGACGGCCCCCATTCAACGCTATGATGCGGCTGATCTGGCGTACTGGCTGAAACCACGAAAAGCCACTTCCCACAAAGGCGACCATGGACGTTTAGTGGTGGTGGGAGGGGATACTGGCACCGCCGGGGCAATCCGAATGACGGCAGAAGCAGCGCTGCGCAGTGGTGCTGGGCTTGTGCGCGTGCTCACGCATGAAGATAATATCGGCCCGATTCTGACGGCACGGCCGGAGCTCATGGTCGATGCGTTGGGTGAAGAAACGCTGGAGCAAGCCCTGCAATGGGCTGACGTGATCGCTATCGGACCCGGACTGGGACAACGCGATTGGGCTCAGAAGGCACTGAAAAAAGTCGCGGCCAGTGAAAAGCCGATGCTTTGGGATGCTGATGCGCTTAACCTGCTGGCAATCAAGCCGGATTACCGTCAGAATCGCATCATTACTCCGCATCCTGGCGAGGCCGCACGACTGTTAGGCGTTAAGACCAGTGAGGTCGAGCGCGATCGCTTACAGGCGGCACAAACGCTGGCAAAACGCTATGGCGGGGTGGTGGTGCTGAAAGGCGCAGGCACGATCGTGGCCAGCGCGGCAGGTGACATCGCGATTGCGGATGTAGGCAATGCGGGGATGGCATCCGGCGGCATGGGCGATGTACTGAGCGGTATCATTGCGGCCATGCTGGGCCAGAAACTGACTTTACTTGAGGCAGCCTGCGCGGGCTGTGTCGCACACGGTGCAGCGGCAGATGCGGTTGCCCGGCAGCGCGGTACGCGCGGCATGTTAGCCACTGATTTGTTCGAACTGCTGTGGCAGTTTGTTAATCCAGAGATGATCCAACAATAAAGCATGAAGACCTGTGTTATCCCTTTGCCCGATGAGGCGGCAACCCTAAATCTGGGTGCGCAACTGGCCCGCGTTTGCAGCAGCGCGTTGGTGATCTATCTTTATGGCGATCTCGGCGCCGGTAAAACCACGTTTAGCCGCGGCTTTTTGCAGGCGCTTGGCCATCAGGGTAATGTCAAAAGCCCAACTTATACGCTGGTGGAGCCCTACGAACTCGGCTCCCGCACGCTGTATCACTTCGATCTTTATCGCCTGGCCGATCCTGAAGAGCTGGAGTTTATGGGTATCCGCGATTACTTCAGCGGGGATGCATTGTGTCTGGTCGAATGGCCGCAGCAGGGCGCCGGCGTATTGCCCGAACCCGATCTGGCATTGACGCTGCGCTACGTGGACGCGGCGCGAGAAGCGGAGATCAGTGCGGTATCTGCGGTGGGTGAAACGTTGCTGGCACAGTTCCAGCAAGGCAGGGAATCGGCATGACCGCATGGATGAAAGGGATTGTGCTGGCTGCGCTCTGTATCGTTTCTGCTTCTGCGTTATCTGCCACCTTGTCAGATATCAAAGTCGATAACGGCGACAGCCAGGCAACCGTCACGCTGAGTTTTAATGGTCAACCCGTGTATGGTTTCTTCCCGCTGCATAATCCCAATCGTGTGGTGCTGGATATTCGGCAAAGCGGCGCGATTAAGGGCTTACCGCTGAACTTTAGCGGCGAAAATATCGTACAACGTATTCGTAATAGCCAGCCGAAAGACAAACAGAGTATTCGTTTGGTGTTCGAACTGACCCAGGCGGCACACACGCGTGCCAGCACCCAACGTGACGGCAATCAGTATCGCGTGGTGTTTACCATTCGCGGTACGCAACCGGCAAAACGCAGCACTGCTGCCGCACCGGTGACCACCGCCCGCCAAAGCGAAAGTGCCGCGAATCCGTTTAATGCCAATCCGGTGACCACCGTCACCAGCAGCAACACCACGGTACGTCCGGGTGGCGCCGTTTCACGCAATGACACGGTGATTGTGGCGATTGACGCCGGCCACGGTGGTCAGGACCCCGGCGCATCGGGCCAGCATGGCCTGCACGAGAAGAACGTCACCATTGCCATTGCGCGCAAACTGAAAGCGCTGATGGATCAGGACCCGATGTTTAAGCCCGTGCTGACGCGAAACGGTGATTACTTTATCTCGGTGATGGGGCGTTCCGAGGTGGCGCGAAAAGAGAATGCCAACTTACTGGTATCGATTCACGCCGATGCCGCGCCTAATCATTCGGCGACCGGCGCATCCGTTTGGGTGTTGTCAAACCGTCGCGCCAATAACGAAATGGCGAACTGGCTGGAACAGAAAGAGAAGCAGTCCGAATTGCTGGGCGGTGCCGGTGATTTACTGGCAAACAGCCAGGCTGATCCTTACTTAAGCCAGGCGGTACTGGATCTGCAATTCGGTCATTCACAGCGCGTTGGCTATGATGTTGCGGTGAAAGTGCTGCAGCAACTGCGCGGAGTGACGCCGTTGCACAAACGTTTACCGGAGCATGCCAGCTTAGGCGTGTTGCGTTCCCCGGATATCCCTTCTTTACTGGTTGAGACTGGCTTTATCAGTAACGCGGCGGAGGAGCGGCTGCTTGGCAGCAGCGCGTATCAGGAGAAAATTGCTCAGTCGATCTATAAAGGACTGCGCAACTATTTCCTCGCGCATCCGCTGCAATCCATCCCAAAGGAGGAAAACCGGCCGCTGGACAGCGCACCAGCGGTTAGCGTGGCCAGCAACCCGGCAACCGGAACCGTGCAATATACTGGCGCGACGCAGCGCCATACGGTGACGCGCGGCGAGACGTTGTCAGGTATTGCCGCCAAATACGGTGTCAGCATGGCAACCCTGCGTGACCTCAATAGCCTGAAGCGCGATGTGGTGTGGGTCGGGCAACGTTTGAAAGTCCCGGCAAAATCGGGCGTTAGCGTGACCGCTGCGAGTCGTCCTACCCGACACAAAGTGGTACGCGGTGACTCACTCACTGGGATTGCCGCTCATTATGGTGTCAGCCCCAAAGCCATCATGCAGGCGAATAATATGAAGTCGAGCAACGTGATGCTGGGGCAAAACTTAAAGATTCCACAATCCTGATTGTTGGCGCTGCGGCGCCAGTCTGCTTAAAGGATCACCACCATGCCAATACAGATTTTACCCCCGCAGCTGGCGAACCAGATTGCCGCCGGCGAAGTGGTTGAGCGCCCGGCATCGGTCGTAAAAGAGCTGGTGGAAAACAGTCTAGATGCCGGCGCGACACGCATTGACGTTGATATCGAAAAAGGCGGCGCGAAGTTGATTCGCATCCGCGACAACGGTTGTGGCATCGCCAAAGCCGAACTGGCCATGGCATTGGCTCGCCATGCCACCAGTAAAATTGCTTCGCTGGATGATCTTGAGGCGATTATGAGCCTCGGTTTTCGCGGTGAAGCCCTCGCCAGTATCAGTTCGGTTTCACGCCTCACGCTAACTTCTCGCACCGCGGATCAACACGAAGCCTGGCAAGCCTATGCGGAAGGACGTGATATGGATGTCACGGTGAAACCCGCAGCACATCCTGTCGGGACGTCGCTGGAAGTGCTCGATCTGTTTTACAACACCCCGGCGCGGCGCAAGTTCATGCGCACTGAGAAGACCGAATTTACCCATATTGATGAAGTGATTCGCCGTATCGCGCTGGCGCGCTTTGACGTGGCAATTTCGCTGACCCACAACGGCAAGATGATTCGCCAGTATCGCGCCGTGGATCAGGAAGCGCAGCGTGAACGCCGTCTTGGCGCCATCTGTGGCACCCCCTTTATGCAGCATGCTCTGCGCATTGACTGGCAACATGACGATCTGGCGTTACGTGGATGGGTGGCCGATCCCGCCGGGTCACGTCAGGTCACAGACCTGCAATATTGCTACGTCAATGGACGCATGATGCGTGACAAGCTGATCAACCATGCGATTCGGCAGGCGTATCAGACGCAGTTGGGGGAAGATCAACAGCCCGCTTATGTGCTCTATCTGGAGATCGATCCCCATCAGGTGGATGTCAACGTTCATCCCGCCAAGCACGAAGTGCGTTTTCATCAGTCACGACTGGTGCATGATTTCATCTGGCAGGGCGTGATGAGCGCTTTGCAGGCGAGCCGTGTCGCAGAGTTGCCAATCGCGCATGCGGAAGAGCCCGCGCCGAAGTGGCAACCAGAGAACCGACAGGCTGCGGGGACGAATCATTTTGCGCAACCGGCGAACACACCACGCAGTAGCACCATCTCCATCAGCAACGGTGCGGCTGCGGCGGGTTGGCCGAATAAAGAGCCGGTCTATCGCGCACGTGAAGGTGCTGCTTATCAGCAGCTCATGAAAACGCCTGCGGCCGACACGCCTCGCGCCGCCGCGCCGCAACCGGCACCTGTGCGTCAAGCTGAAGCACGAGAAGCGCCGTTGGCCGCACATGCACAAAGTTTTGGTCGCGTGCTGAGTGTGATGCATGAGCAATATGCGCTGTTAGAACGTGGCCCACAGTTACAGTTGTTGTCACTCAGTGTGGCCTCACGCTGGCTGAAACAGGCCCAGTTACAACCGGGAGAAGAGGGCTTAAAACCCCAACCTTTACTTATTCCGGTGCGGCTGAAAATTGCCAAAGAAGAGTTGAATGTGATCGATACTCAGGGCGCACTGTTACGGCTGATGGGCATTGATTTACAACGAGAAGGTCAGCACGTCACCTTGCGCGCTGTCCCTTTACCGTTACGCACACAAAATTTACAAATCTTGATTCCAGAACTGTTAGGCTATCTCGCCCGGCAGCAAGAGGTTTCTGCATCGGCGCTGGCCCAATGGCTGGCACGTCGTGATGATGCAGAAAACGCTCACTGGAATCACTCGCAGGCGATTGCACTGTTGGCAGAGCTCGAACGACTTTGCCCGCACTTGCTTAAATCGCCGCCTTCAGGTCTGTTACAGACCATTGAGATTGAGAGCGCGATAAACGCGTTGAAGCATGAGTGAACTAAACCAGGCTAGCCGGCCTAAGGCAATTTTTTTGATGGGGCCTACCGCCTCCGGTAAGACGGCATTAGCGATTTCGCTGCGTCAGCAACTTCCGGTGGAACTTATCAGCGTTGACTCTGCCTTAATCTATCGCGGGATGGATATTGGCACGGCGAAGCCGTCGGCAGAGGAGTTAGCACTGGCGCCCCATCGTTTGCTGGACATTCGCGATCCAGCGGAAGCGTATTCCGCTGCTGAGTTTCGTCGCGATGCGCTGGCAGAAATGGCGGAGATTACTCAAAAGGGTAAGATTCCGTTGCTTGTTGGTGGAACCATGCTCTACTTCAAGGCGTTGCTTGAAGGATTGTCGCCGCTGCCCTCGGCCGATCCCGACGTGCGTCAGCGGATAGAGCAAATGGCGGCGGAGAAAGGGTGGGATGCCCTGCACCGCCAGCTGTGTGAAATCGATCCGGTCGCCGGTAGTCGTATTCATCCGAATGATCCGCAGAGACTTTCGCGAGCACTGGAAGTTTTTTTTATTTCGGGTAAAACTTTAACGGAACTGACAAAAACATCCGGCGAAGCGTTACCCTACGACGTGTACCAGTTTGCTATCGCTCCGGCGAATCGTGAACTGATACATCAACGCATTGCGTTGCGTTACGACCAGATGCTAGCGTCAGGATTTGAAGCGGAGGCTCGTGAACTGTTTGCACGAGGTGATTTGCATACGGATATGCCTTCCATTCGTTGTGTAGGTTATCGCCAGATGTGGTCTTATCTCTCTGGTGAAATCGATTACGACGAAATGGTTTATCGGGGAATTTGCGCCACCCGGCAGCTCGCTAAACGCCAGATGACCTGGTTACGTGGCTGGCCCAACGTCCACTGGTTAGACAGTGACGAGCCAGAATTAGCCCGTAATGCGGTGCTTCAGGTAGTTAGTGCGTAGCAGGGATGATTGTGTACAATTGGTCCGTTATCGTGCGCAAATTTTTACGCAGTTTTTCTGAACCACGGTTCTTAAAGTAACAAACAACAAGCATATAAGGAAAAGATAGAATGGCTAAGGGGCAATCATTACAAGACCCGTTTTTGAACGCATTGCGTCGTGAACGTGTACCGGTTTCGATCTATTTGGTGAATGGTATTAAGCTGCAAGGACAAATTGAATCCTTTGATCAGTTCGTCATTCTGTTGAAAAACACGGTTAGCCAGATGGTGTACAAGCACGCCATCTCTACAGTGGTTCCTTCTCGTCCGGTTTCGCACCATAGCAACAACCCGGGCGGTAGCGGTGGCAGCAGCAATTACCACCATAGCGGAAGCAACCAGGGCGCTCAGTCGCAGCCACAACAAGACGGCGATAACGCAGAATAATTTTGCGCTGCCGTAAAGCCAGGGCTGGGGAGCGAAAGCGTTTTCCCGTCCTGGTTATTTTATTTTAGCGAGGTTATAGCTTGTTTGACCGTTATGATGCCGGTGAGCAGGCCGTACTGGTACACATCTGGTTCTCCCAAGACAAAGAGCTGGAAGATTTGCAGGAGTTCGAAACTCTTGTCTCTTCTGCGGGCGTCGAAGCGCTGCAAGTCATTACGGGCAGCCGTAAAGCGCCACATCCCAAATATTTTGTCGGTGAAGGAAAGGCAGTTGAAATTGCCGATGCGGTGAAAGCGAGTGGAGCATCGGTCGTATTATTCGATCATGCCTTATCGCCTGCCCAGGAACGTAATCTCGAGCGAGTGTGTGAATGTCGCGTTGTCGACCGCACTGGCTTAATTCTCGATATTTTTGCTCAGCGCGCCCGTACCCATGAGGGTAAATTACAGGTCGAGCTGGCACAGTTGCGCCACATGGCAACCCGTTTGGTGCGTGGATGGACGCACCTTGAGCGCCAAAAAGGCGGTATTGGTTTGCGTGGTCCCGGTGAAACGCAGCTGGAAACGGACCGCCGCTTACTGCGTAATCGCATTAGTCTCATCCTTTCTCGCCTTGAGCGTGTAGAGAAGCAGCGCGAACAGGGCCGACAAGCACGCGCCAAAGCCGATGTGCCGACCGTTTCGCTGGTGGGATACACCAACGCCGGCAAATCTACCCTGTTCAATGCGGTGACGTCAGCCAATGTGTATGCGGCCGATCAGCTGTTTGCGACCCTCGATCCGACACTGCGTCGCCTGAATGTGGCAGACGTGGGTGAGGTGGTTTTAGCGGATACCGTTGGGTTTATTCGCCACTTACCGCATGATTTAGTGGCGGCCTTTAAAGCCACACTGCAGGAAACACGTCAGGCGACGCTCTTGCTGCACGTGATTGACGCTGCCGATTTGCGCGTCAACGACAACATCGACGCTGTTAATGAAGTATTGGCAGAAATCGAATCGGATGAAATTCCCACGCTGTTGATTATGAATAAAATCGACATGCTGGACGGTTTTGTGCCGCGTATTGATCGTGATGAAGAGAATAAGCCGACACGCGTATGGCTTTCTGCTCAGAGCGGTAAAGGTCTACCCTTACTTTGGCAGGCGCTGTCTGAACGCTTAGCCGGTGAAATTGCGCAGTATGATTTACGTCTGCCGCCAGAAGCGGGCCGTTTGCGCAGCCGCTTCTACCAACTGCAGGCGATTGAGAAAGAATGGAATGAAGATGATGGTTCTGTCGGTATGCATGTGCGAATGCCGATCGTTGACTGGCGTCGTTTGTGCAAACAGGAACCGTCATTAGCCAGTTATATTGTTTGATATTGCCCTAACGCCTTTACCCAACTGATTGAAAAATGCAGTGATGATTGCTGTGAGCCGCAAATTAGCAGGTTATACCCGACTATTTCGGATTTCAGCATGGCGGCAACTGAGTGAATCTTCGGGCACTTACGTCAGTCAATGACTGGAGTGCGCGAAGACAGCCAACGCAGCTGCAATTCGCAAGAGAAGGGTAAAAAACGTAAATACAATAAATGGAGTAGAGACATGGCGTGGAATCAGCCCGGAAATAACGGACAGGACCGCGACCCGTGGGGAAGCAGCAATAATCAAGGCGGCAACTCTGGGGGAAATAAGGGAGGGCGCGATCAGGGGCCTCCTGATCTGGATGATATCTTCCGTAAGCTGAGTAAAAAACTCGGCGGACTGGGCGGTGGCAAACAGAGTGACAACAACGGCCAGCGCGGCGGCGGTAGCGGTGGCAAACTGGTTGGCATCGTTGCCGTAGCTGCAGTGGTCATCTGGGCTGCCAGCGGTTTCTACACCATTAAAGAAGCAGAACGTGGGGTTGTGACTCGTTTTGGTAAGTTCAGCCATCTGGTTGAGCCGGGCCTGAACTGGAAGCCAACCTTTATCGATCAGGTGCGTGCCGTTAACGTTGAAGCGGTGCGTGAGCTGGCTGCTTCTGGCGTAATGCTGACTTCGGACGAAAACGTGGTGCGCGTGGAAATGAACGTGCAGTACCGCGTAACCAATCCTGAGCAGTATTTGTACGCGGTTACCAGCGCTGACGACAGTTTGCGTCAGGCCACCGACAGTGCACTGCGCGGGGTGATTGGTCGTTCTACCATGGACCGTATCCTCACTGAAGGCCGTACCGTGGTGCGTAGCGAGACGCAACGTGAGTTGGATGAAACCATCCGCCCTTACAACATGGGGATTACGCTGCTTGACGTTAACTTCCAGGCGGCACGTCCACCGGAAGAAGTGAAGGCCTCGTTTGACGATGCCATCGCCGCGCGTGAAAACCGTGAGCAGTACGTGCGTGAAGCAGAAGCTTATTCGAATGAAGTGCAGCCGCGTGCGAACGGTCAGGCGCAGCGTATTCTGGAAGAGGCCCGTGCATACAAAGAGCGCACGGTGTTAGAAGCGCAGGGTGAAGTGGCACGCTTTGCTTTACTGCTGCCGGAATACAAAGCCGCACCGCAAATCACCAAAGAGCGTCTGTATATCGAAAGCATGGAACGTGTGCTGAGCCATACGCGCAAAGTTCTGGTTAACGACCGTGGTAACAGCCTGATGGTGCTGCCGCTGGATCAACTGATGCGTGGTGGTCAGATTTCTGGCAGCCAGGCAGGCCAGAAAAACACTAATTTGATGAAGCTGCCTTCGTCTGGCAGCAGTGCCAGCAATGATGACTCTTCGTCTTACAGTCCGAGCAGCATCATGGACCAGCGTCGCGCCAATGCGTTACGCAACGATACCCAGCGCGCAGGGAGGGAGTAATCGATGCGTAAGCCAATTATTGCCGTAATTATTGTCGTCCTGGTGGCGCTGTACGCATCACTGTTCGTGGTGCAGGAAGGTGAGCGCGGTATCGTGCTGCGCTTCGGTAAAGTTCTGCGCGATAGCGAGAACAAGCCGCAGGTTTACGAGCCGGGTCTGCACTTCAAGATCCCGTTTATTGAAACCGTGAAGTCGCTGGATGCACGTATCCAGACCATGGACAACCAGGCCGATCGCTTTGTTACCAAAGAGAAGAAAGACCTGATCGTTGATTCCTACATCAAGTGGCGTATCAGTGATTTTAGCCGCTACTACCTGGCAACCGGCGGTGGTGATGTTTCTCAGGCGGAAGTGCTACTGAAACGTAAGTTCAGTGACCGTCTGCGTTCTGAGATGGGTCGCCTGGATGTGAAAGACATCGTGACGGATTCACGTGGCCGTTTGACCACCGACGTGCGTGATGCGTTGAACACCGGTACTGCAGGCAGTGATGACGAAGTACAAACGCCAGCTGCTGATGATGCGATTGCCAGCGCGGCAGCTCGTGTTGAGCGTGAAACCAACAGCAGCGAGCCAGCACCGAACCCGAACAGTATGGCTGCACTGGGTATTCAAGTGGTTGACGTACGCATCAAACAGATCAACCTGCCGGCGGAAGTGTCTGATGCTATTTACAACCGTATGCGCGCTGAGCGTGAAGCGGTTGCCCGTAGCCAGCGTTCACAAGGTCAGGAAGAGGCAGAAAAACTGCGTGCTCAGGCGGATTACCAGGTCACACGTACTTTGGCTGAAGCTCAGCGTCAGGCATTGATTTCACGTGGTGAAGGTGATGCGCAGGCAGCAAAACTGTTTGCAGATGCTTTCGGTCAGGATCCTGATTTCTATGCCTTTATCCGCAGCCTACGTGCTTACGAGAACAGCTTCTCTGATAACCAGGATGTGATGGTGTTGAGCCCGGATAGCGATTTCTTCCGCTTTATGAAGGCACCGACTAACACCGCGCGTTAAGAACTGATATAACCTTGAGGCCGACAATGTTGTCGGCCTTTTTTTTGGGAAAAATAGAATGAACACAACCATCTGGATGGCGCTGGCATTAGTTCTGGTGCTGGAAGGGCTGGGTCCGATGTTTCTGCCGCGTGTCTGGCGCCGCATGATTCTGTCGATGGCGCAGTTGCCCGATCGCATCCTGCATCGTTTTGGTGGTGGATTAGTGGTAGCGGGCGTGGTGATTTATTACATGCTGAGCGTGCACGCGAGCGCATAGCGTTAAATTTGAGCGGTAACGCACGGCTAAATTGTGTCTTGCAGTCGATGTTTCCCCCAACATGTTGTATTGATCAAAACGCGGGCAAAAAACCGCGCAATCGTATGCTAAAAGTGCTGAAAGTGAGCAAAACCGATGGTAGAATCCATTTTTAAGCAATCGGTGATTTTGAAAAAATGGGTAAGAACGTCGTCGTACTGGGCACCCAATGGGGTGACGAAGGTAAAGGTAAGATCGTAGACCTTCTGACTGAACGCGCGAATTTCGTTGTGCGTTACCAGGGTGGCCACAATGCAGGCCATACACTTGTCATCAACGGTGAAAAAACCGTCCTCCACTTAATTCCATCTGGCATCCTGCGTGATAACGTGACCAGCATCATTGGTAATGGTGTTGTATTGTCGCCTGAAGCGCTGATGAAAGAGATGAAAGGTCTGGAAGAGCGCGGTGTGCCGGTACGTGAACGTCTGCTGATCTCTGAAGCATGTCCACTGATTCTGCAATATCACGTCGCGATGGACGTGGCGCGCGAAAAAGCGCGTGGCGCCAAAGCGATTGGTACCACCGGTCGTGGTATCGGTCCAGCTTACGAAGATAAAGTTGCACGTCGCGGTCTGCGCGTGAGCGATCTCTTCAACAAAGAAACCTTCGCCGTTAAGCTGAAAGAAATCGTCGATTTCTACAACTTCCAGCTGGTTAACTACTACAAAACTGATGCGGTTGACTACGAAAAAGTGCTGAGCGATACGTTGGCTGTGGCTGACATTCTGACCAGCATGGTGGTTGACGTTTCTGACCTGTTGGATGGTGCGCGCAAGCGTGGCGATCTGATCATGTTCGAAGGCGCACAGGGTACGCTGCTGGATATCGACCACGGTACTTATCCGTACGTGACCTCGTCTAACACCACCGCAGGTGGCGTGGCGACGGGTTCCGGTATTGGTCCACGTTATGTTGATTACGTGCTGGGTATCGTTAAAGCTTACTCAACGCGTGTTGGTGCGGGTCCATTCCCTACCGAGCTGTTTGATGAAACTGGCGAGTTCCTGTGTGCTCAGGGCCACGAGTTTGGCGCGACTACCGGTCGCCGTCGTCGTACCGGCTGGCTGGATGCGGTTGCCGTGCGTCGCGCAGTACAGATCAACTCCCTGTCAGGTTTCTGCATGACCAAACTGGACGTGCTGGATGGCCTGAAAGAAGTGAAAATCTGTGTGGCTTATCGCATGCCGGATGGCCGCGAGATGACCACCACGCCACTGGCAGCGGAAGGTTGGGAAGGTATTGAGCCAATCTACGAAACCATGCCAGGCTGGAGCGAAACCACCTTTGGCGTGAAAACACTGGAAGGTCTGCCACAGGCCGCGCGTGACTACATCAAGCGTGTAGAAGAAGTGACCGGTGTGCCGATTGATATTATTTCAACTGGCCCGGACCGTAGTGAGACCATGATTCTGCGCGACCCGTTCGACGCATAATCTTACATGGCCGGACACTGTCCGGCCTTTGTTTATCCGCTCTTTGACTCCGCTCACTCTCTTTTTTCTTGCAATTATCGATACTTGCTTAAGAAAAAACGCACCGGCTTCCACGCTCTGGTTTATCATCATACTTAAATACCACGCCGACCGGCGCATAACCCTAACGCCCGATGATTCACCGAGGTATATGTGCAGCTAACGAGTTTCACCGATTATGGTCTGCGTGCGCTGATTTACATGGCGACGTTGCCGGAAGGTAAGCAGACCAACATTACCGAAGTCACCGATACCTACGGGGTTTCGCGTAACCATATGGTTAAAATCATCAACCAACTAAGCCGGGCTGGCTTTGTCGCCGCGACACGCGGTAAAAACGGCGGAATTCGTTTAGGCATGGACCCGGAAAAAATCGTGATTGGTCAGGTCGTGAGAAAAATGGAGCCTTTGCAGTTGGTGAACTGTGAGGAGTGCGCCATCACACCGGCCTGTCGTCTGCGCAAGGCGCTGCAAGATGCGGTCCAGTTATTCCTCAAAGAGCTGGATAACTATACGTTGGCCGATCTGGTCAAAGATAACGATTCACTGTACCAAATTTTATTGTCCGAACCGCCGGTGGCAATCCAAATTAAATGACATCGGAGGAACCGTAATGTCAAAAGATCCTTACCAGGATAGAGAAGCAGAAAAGTACGACAACCCCATTCCAAGCCGCGAATTTATTCTGGCGCTGTTAGAAAAGCGTGAGAAACCCATCAATCGCGATGAAATTGCCCAGGAATTGAATATCACCAGCGAAGAGCAGCTTGAAGCGCTGCGCCGTCGTTTGCGCGCCATGGAGCGTGACGGTCAGCTGGTGTTTACTCGTCGTCAATGTTACGCCCTGCCAGAACGCCTCGACTTACTGCGCGGCAAAGTGATTGGCCATCGTGATGGCTATGGCTTCCTGCGCGTCGAAGGCCAGAAAGATGATTTCTATCTGTCTGCTGAGCAGATGAAATTTTGCCTGCACGGTGATGTGATTCTCGCACAGCCGGGCAGTGCAGACCGTAAAGGTCGCCGTGAAGCGCGCGTGGTGCGCGTGCTGGAACCACGCAACAGCCAGATTGTTGGTCGTTACTTTACCGATGCCGGCACCGGTTTTGTGGTGCCGGATGACAGCCGCCTGAGCTTCGACATCCTGATCCCGCAGGATGAAACCCAGGGCGCGCGCATGGGCTCGGTGGTGGTTGTAGAGATCGTTCAGCGCTCAACTCGTCGCACCAAAGCCATCGGTAAGGTCACCGAGATTCTCGGCGATAACATGGGCACCGGTCTGGCGGTCGATATGGCGCTGCGCACCCACGAGATCCCCCATACCTGGCCGGAAGAAGTTGAGAAAGAGATCTCGAAACTGAAAGAGCAGGTGCCTGAGGCGGCAAAAAAAGGCCGCGTCGATCTGCGTGAATTACCGCTCGTTACCATTGATGGTGAAGATGCGCGTGACTTTGACGATGCCGTTTACTGTGAGAAAAAGCGCGGTGGTGGCTGGCGTCTATGGGTGGCGATTGCTGACGTCAGTTATTACGTGCGCCCGGGCACAGCGTTAGATGACGAAGCGCATCAACGCGGCACCTCGGTCTACTTCCCCTCGCAAGTGGTGCCGATGCTGCCGGAGATCCTCTCCAACGGACTGTGCTCGCTGAACCCGCAGGTTGATCGCCTGTGCATGGTATGCGAGATGACCATCTCTTCCAGCGGCAAGCTCACTGGCTATAAGCACTACGAAGCGGTGATGAACTCCCATGCGCGTCTGACTTACACCAAAGTGTGGAACATTCTGCAGGGTGATACCGAACTGCGTGAGCAGTATGCCGCTCAGGTGAAACACCTTGAAGAGCTGCATCACATGTATCAGGAGTTGGAAACCGCACGTGAGCAGCGTGGTGGCATCTCCTTCGAAACTGAAGAAGCCAAATTTATCTTCAATGCGGAGCGTCGTATTGATCGCGTTGAACGTACCGTGCGTAACGATGCGCACAAGCTGATCGAAGAGTGCATGATTCTCGCCAACATCGCCTCGGCGCGTTATGTTGAGAAGCATCAGGAACCGTCATTGTTCCGCGATCACGATCGTCCAACCGAAGACAGCATTAAAAGCTTCCGCACCGTATTGAACGAGCTGGGGTTGAGCCTGCCAGGTGGCGCGAAACCGCAGCCTGTCGACTATGCCGAATTGCTCAAGCAAGTGGCCGATCGCCCCGATGCAGAAATGCTGCAAACCATGTTGCTGCGCTCAATGAAGCAAGCGGTGTACGATCCTGAAAACCGTGGTCACTTTGGCCTGGCGTTGCAGTCCTATGCGCACTTCACCTCACCGATTCGTCGTTACCCTGATCTGCTGCTGCACCGTGCGATCAAATACCTGCTGGCGAAAGAGCAGGGCACGCTGAAAGGTAACACCACGCCAAACGGCGGTTATCACTACGATATGCAGCAGATGTTGCAGCTCGGTCAGCACTGCTCGATGACTGAACGCCGTGCTGATGAAGCCACGCGTGATGTCGCGGACTGGCTGAAATGTGACTTCATGCAGGATCAGGTTGGCAACGTGTTTAGCGGCGTGATCTCCAGCGTGACCGGTTTTGGCTTCTTCGTGCGTCTCAACGATCTGTTTATCGATGGCCTGGTGCACGTCTCTTCACTGGACAACGATTACTATCGTTTCGATCCGATTGGTCAGCGTCTGATTGGCGAATCTGGTGGCCGTACTTATCGTTTAGGCGATACGGTGGAAGTGCGTGTGGAAGCGGTGCACATGGATGAGCGCAAAATCGACTTTGCGCTGATCTCCAGCAAGCGCGTACCGCGCGGCGAGGGTAAAACCGAGCGCGAACGTGAGAAGCGCGGCGGCAAGCCGCCCGCAAGACGTCGTCGTGATGCGGGCAAAAAGGGCACCTTCGAGCCAGATTCAGCGTTCCGCAGCGAGAAGAAGCAGCCTGCGCCTGCTGAAAAATCGGCAAAAAATGAGAAAAAAGGCAAAAAAATCTCTGAGAAAACCCGTAAAATCGCCGCCGCCACCAAGGCCAAGCGCGGGTCGAAGAAGAAACCTAACGAAGCTTGAGGGTTGGCTCGCGAAGCCTGAAGACCTGATCGCACTGTGAAGCTGGGGTAGCCTTAAACGGCGCCCCTAAGCCAGGCCAGCGTGCTGTGATGGCGCCCGTAGGGCAGATCATGGATAAGTGCGTAGTGATGGTGACCCTAAGTTAGGCCAGCGTGCTGTGATAGCGCCCGTACGACAGATCATAGATAAGTGCGTAGTGATGGCGGCCCTAAGTTAGTGCAGCGTGTTGTGACGACGAGCGTACGTTAAATCGGCGCGTTTTGTAGGGTGCGCATTGATGTGCATCGAAATTAATACCCTTATATTCAGATATATACATCCAACCTTGAGCAAACAAATGAGTGAAATAATTTTTGGTATTCATGCCGTGCAGGCGCTGCTGGAACGTGATCCTCAGCGTTTCCAGGAAGTCTTTATTCTCAAAGGCCGTGACGATCGTCGCCTGCAGCCGCTGATTGCCGCACTGGAAGCTCAGGGAATTGTGGTTCAGGTGGCTAATCGCCAATGGCTCGACAGCCAGGTGGAAGGCGGTGTGCACCAGGGTATCGTGGCACGCGTAAAGCAGGGTAAAAATTATCAGGAAGGTGATTTGCCTGATCTGCTGCAAAGTCTGGATAAACCGTTCCTGCTGGTACTGGACGGCGTCACCGATCCGCATAACCTCGGTGCTTGCCTACGTAGCGCCGACGCTGCGGGCGTACATGCCGTCATCGTGCCGAAAGATCGTGCCGCACCGCTGAATGCCACGGCGAAAAAAGTCGCCAGCGGCGCAGCTGAGAACGTGCCACTGATCCGCGTCACCAACCTGGCGCGTACTCTGCGTTTACTGCAGGAGTACAACATCTGGGTAGTGGGCACCGCAGGTGAGGCCGATCACACCGTGTACCAGAGCAAAATGACCGGCCCGATGGCGCTGGTGATGGGCGCGGAAGGCGAAGGCATGCGTCGTCTGACCCGTGAACACTGCGATGAACTGATCAGCATTCCAATGGCGGGCAGCGTCTCTTCTCTGAACGTCTCTGTCGCAACCGGCGTCTGCCTGTTCGAAGCGGTGCGTCAGCGTTTGGCGTGATCCCCGCCGCAAAAGTGTTTCTGAGCCAGGCATAACTGCACATCCCCCTCATACTTGAACCATGCGTTTTATGAGGGAGATGCCACATTATGACCTGGACAACCCACAGCGTTTTCAATCAGCCCCATCCTCTCAGTAACAGCAATTTATTCACCCGCGATATCGCTTTGTGCGAGGCCGTGGCGCGCGAAGGTGCGGGCTGGGATCGCGAATGGCTGGCTTCTGTTGGACTGCAACTCGGCAGCGCTGAATCGCTGGAATTAGGTCGGCTGGCGAATACCCAACCGCCTGAGCTGCAGCGCTATGACGCACGCGGTGAGCGGCTGGACGAAGTGCGCTTTCACCCGGCATGGCATCTGTTAATGCAGGGTTTGTGCGCCAGCCGCTTGCACAACCTCAGCTGGCAGCCCGATGTTCAGCCTAATGCGATGGTAGCGCGTGCCGCGCGCTTTATTCTGCATGCTCAGGTCGAAGCGGGTTCACTCTGCCCGGTCACCATGACGCATGCCGCCATTCCGCTACTGCAAAACCATCTGCCGGAAGCCTACGATGATTGGCGCGAAGCGCTGCTGAGCGATCGCTACGATGCGCATCATCAACCGGGCAATAAAAAGCGCGGCCTGTTGATTGGCATGGGCATGACCGAGAAGCAGGGCGGAACCGATGTGCTCAGCAATAGCACGCGCGCGGAACCCATTGGGTCACGCGGTACGGGTGAACCTTATCGCATCACCGGTCACAAATGGTTTTTCTCTGTGCCGCAAAGCGATGCGCATCTCATTCTGGCGCAGACTTCGCAAGGGCTGAGCTGTTTCTTTCTGCCGCGTCTGCTGCCTGATGGCACGCGCAACGCGATTCGCATTGAGCGCCTTAAGGACAAGCTCGGCAACCGATCCAACGCCAGCGCCGAGGTGGAATTTCAGGACGCGATTGGCTGGCTGATGGGCGAAGAGGGCGATGGCGTGCGGCTGATCTTAAAGATGGGCGGCATGACGCGCTTTGATTGCGCGCTGGGCAGTCATGGCTTGATGCGTCGCGCCTTATCGATTGCCCTGCATCATGCGCAGCAGCGTCAGGTGATGGGCAAAAACCTTAGCGATCAACCGCTAATGCGCACCGTGCTGGCGCAGCAGGCCTTGCAGCTGGAAGGGCAAACCGCGCTACTGATGCGATTAGCACGCGCATGGTCCACGCCTGCTAGCGAGCACGAACGTTTGTACGCACGGCTATTCACGCCCGCCGCCAAGTTTGGCATTTGCAAAGCCGGCATACCGTTTGTGGCAGAGTCGATGGAGGTGCTGGGCGGTATCGGCTACTGCGAAGAGAGTGAACTGCCACGTCTGTACCGCGAGATGCCAGTCAACAGCATTTGGGAAGGCTCAGGTAACGTGATGTGCCTCGACGTGCTCCGCGTGCTGGGGCGCCAGGCCGATGTGATGACCATGCTTAACGATGAATTTGAAGCGGTAAAAGGCAGCAATCGCCACTTTGATCGTCGCTGGCGCCAGTTAAGGCTGCAGCTTAACCATGTGCGAGAAGGCACGGCGCGTGAGGTGACGCAGGAACTGTTACAACTGGCGAGCGCGGCGATTCTGTTGAAAGTGGCTGAACCGCCGTTGGCCGATGGCTGGTGCGATCAACACCTGGATATGCGGGGGCGACGTTCGCTGAGTGACGATCTCAGCACGCGCTTACTGCTGCGAGCCAGCACTGGCTGACGGCGCGCCATAGAGAATGGCGGTGCCGTACCAAAAGCCAGGCAGTGTGGTTTCATCCAGCATCAGGATTTGGTAGTAAACCGCGCCCGCCTGATTCGCTCGTGCGGCTAATGCGCGCTCGGCATCATCCGGTGAGCCACGGGTGGAGACCGTGATATTACCCAGTTTGCGCAAGCCATAGCTTTGCGCGCGGCTGATTTCCTGCGCGTGGCTGGTCGGCGGTGGTGGGGCTTCCGGTGTGGTTTTAAACGCGGCACAACCGGTTAGTAACAGGCTCAACACCAGTAAAAAGCGACGCATAATACGCTCCTGAAAAGGAAGATGGCTCCAGTTTAGGCCATCTTCCCCGTTCACATCAGTCTTTCAAATGAAAAACACTCACCAGCTGGGTTAAATGATGACCCTGCTGGCTCAACGTTTGCGCCGTGGTTTCAGACTGAGTGATCATATCGCTGCTTTGGTGCGTCGCCTGGCCAATGTGATTCATGGCCAGATTCACCTGACCAATGCCCGCCGCCTGCTCTTGCGCAGCGATATTGATCTCGCCCATCAGCGTCTTGACCTGGTCAATATGGCTAACAATATGCTGCATTGCATCACGCGTTTGCTCGGACAGCGCATGGCCGGCCGCGACTTTATCGATGGAGGTGGCGATCAAGTTATCGATCTCTTTAGCCGCATTGGCACTGCGTTGCGCCAGCGCACGGACTTCCGCTGCGACCACGGCAAAGCCTTTGCCATGCTCACCGGCACGCGCCGCTTCCACTGCCGCGTTCAGCGCCAGAATATTGGTCTGGAAAGCAATGGATTCAATCACATGGGTGATATCAGCGATGCTTTGTGAAGCCACGCGGATCTCCGCCATAGTTTCGACCGAGCGTGCCACCGTACTGCCGCCATGATTGACGGTGCTGGCCGCCTCACCGACCAGCGCCATCGCCTGGCGGACGTTGGCCGCAGTTTGCGCCACGGTGGCACCAAACTGCTCCATGCTGGCAGAGGTCTCTTCCACGCTACTCGCCTGACGATTGATCTGTTCGCTGATGCTGGAGCTGCTGGCGGCGATAGTGTCAGTGCCACGGCTGATATCGCGTGCCGCATGACGAACCTGACTCACCACTTTTTCCAGCCCATCGCCGATACCGTTTATGGCCGCGACCAGTTGACCAATTTCATCACGGCGGGTGGAATCAAGATGCGCCTGTAAATTACCGGCCGCATACTGCTCTGCCAGATGAATCACCTGCTGCAACGGGCGCGTAATGGCGCGTCGGCTATACCAGATAAAGCCCAAGGCGAAAGCGATGACCAGGGCAAGCCCAATGGCGATAAACAGGTTACGGCTCTGGGTAATCGGTGCCAGCAGGCTGGCGCGGCTGACTTCGCCAGCGATAATCCAGTTCCAGCCCGGCAGCTGCTGCCACGCCAGCAGCTTAGTCTCGCCATCCAGTTGAATACTCAGCAATCCTTTGGATTGGGTTAACAGCTGTTGCTGGACAGACTGATCCCAGCTCGGCAGCTTGCCTTCGGATTGACGATCAAACAGATACTGTCCTTGCGTGCTGCCGGGGGCGCCGTTGAGTACAAAGAAGGTGCCGCTGTCGCCGAGATGGCGTGCCAGCACTTTGTCGCGCATCAGGGCATATTGCGCATCGATCTGCACGCCGACAAACAGAATGGCGATCACCGCGCCGCTCTCATCCTGTACCGGCTGATACTGAGTGATATAGCGATGGCCAAACAGCGTGGCCAGCCCACGATAGACTTCGCCCTGGTTAACGCTGCGCCAGGCTGCGCTGCTGCGGTCAAGTCGGGTGCCAATGGC
The DNA here is from genome assembly GCA_948099535.1 of Jatropha multifida. Classification (NCBI taxonomy): domain Eukaryota; kingdom Viridiplantae; phylum Streptophyta; class Magnoliopsida; order Malpighiales; family Euphorbiaceae; genus Jatropha; species Jatropha multifida. The sequence goes on along the minus strand of CANUEX010079843.1, from coordinate 43,443 downwards.
GCGATTGCCATCCTCTTTTTTTAGCGAGGTGGCAATACGAACATAGTCTTCACCATCACGCACAAAGATGGTCGACACTGCACCGGTACGATCGAGAAAATCATCCACTGCGATTTGATCCAGATTGAGGGTTTTCAGCCCGGCGCGCAGGGTCGGCGTGCTGAGTTCGCCGACCTGAATACGCTCATTCTCATCACGGCTAAAGCGCTTGGGCAGGAAACTCTGGAACAGTTTGGTGTAGTTCGCCACTTCTTCAGACAACGTGGCGTTAAACATGGTGGCCATTTCATTAATGCCCAGCACCTGATTCTGCATATCATCAGTCGCCAGCTGTTCCAGTTGGCGAGACGCGTTATGGCTCAGGGTTAAGGTCAGGGTAAACAGCACAATCGCCACGCTTAAAGACGTCAATACAGACAGTTTAATGCCGAGACCCATGGCGCTGAGAGAGAGACGCTTCATAAAGTACCTATTTCTAGACTATTGGAGGGGTACAAGATCAACGGCAAATGCGGCAAAAGGTTTAGTACAGAAATTATTCTGATTAAATGTGAAGCCGCTCGCGTTTTGTCGCTCAGCGCTTACACTGTGACGGGTGATAATCATTCTCAACGGAGGCGATATGATTGAGTTGGCAACGGAAAACCTGGCAGGTATTGAGTGTATTCATGCGGCTCCCGCAGGACAGCGGCAGGCACGTTTACCCACCATCCTGTTTTATCACGGGTTCACCTCATCCAAAGAAGTGTACAGCTACTTCGCGGTGGCACTAGCGCAGGCTGGGTTTCGCGTAGTGATGCCGGATGCCGATATGCACGGAGCGCGCTACAACGGAGATACCGAAACGCGTATGACGCACTTCTGGGAGATCCTCAAACAGAACATCGACGAACTACCGCTGTTAGAAGCGGCGCTGCGTGAGAAAGATTTGATTGCCGATGAGCGCTTTGCAGTGGCTGGTGCTTCGATGGGCGGCATGACCGCATTGGGCGCGATGGTGCGCTATCCGCAGATTCATAGCGTCGTTTGTATGATGGGATCCGGTTACTTTATGCAGCTCAGCCATACGTTGTTCCCACCGCTGGTGGCGCGCACGCCAGAGCAGAAAGAGACGCTAGCCGCCCGCCTCGCGCCGCTGGCACCTTACGACCCCAGCCAGCAGCTGGATAAACTGGCCAATCGCCCGCTGCTGTTATGGCACGGTGAAGCCGATGAGGTGGTGCCGTTCGCTGAAACCGTCCGGCTGGAGAAAGCGCTGCGTGAAGCCGCGTTGAATGAAAAAATGACTTACCTGTCGGAAAAGCAAATCGGCCACAAAATCACGCCTTCAGCCCTGACTGCACTGGTGAGTTTTTTCAAGCATCAGCTGTAGAAACAACTCGGGCTGGCAAAGATGCCAGCCCGTTACGTCATCCGATTTTACAGCTGTGAAGACAGACGATCTGCTGCACTGGTATTCGCACTGACTGGGTTGCTGCCAGGCGTATCCAGCCGGTTGACATAGACATAGCCTGAAGCCGCATTGCTGCTGTTACTTCTCATCTGCTGCGCGTAGTCAGCGGAGCTGGCGAAAGCGGGTGGAGACAGGAAGAGACCCAGTAAAGTGGCGAAAATGATGGTTTTCATATTCGACTCCTCACTCCAGGGATTGCACTCTCAGACGCCGCGAATAAGCCAAACCGTTGCGCCTGTAAATAGTTTAGTTCTTCGCCACATTGATGCCAGATCGCCCTGTTGAACGCCTCCATCAGCGATTTTGAACAAACCTTCGCTAACCTGCTGAATCTTAATCCTTAGCACAAAAGGTGCGCTTAACTGGCATGACCCAAGGGATTTGATGAATTGTGCGCTTGAGTTTCCAGGGGGACGCCAGTATGATTACGCGTCAATTTTTCAGCTGCATTCAGAGGTGTGTTTCATTTAAATGATTCACAACCTATAACGTTCCTTGCTTCCATGGGCCGCAGCTGACCCCGACAGGAGGCTGAATAATCCGTAAGGAGCTATCGATGCGTCATTACGAAATCGTATTTATGGTCCATCCTGACCAGAGCGAACAGGTTCCAGGTATGATCGAGCGTTACACTGGTGCTATCACCGGTGCACAGGGCACGATTCACCGTCTGGAAGACTGGGGCCGCCGTCAGCTGGCTTACCCAATCAACAAACTGCACAAAGCTCACTATGTTCTGCTGAACGTAGAAGCACCGCAGGAAGTGATTGACGAGCTGGAAACTAACTTCCGCTTCAACGACGCCGTTATCCGCAGCATGGTTATGCGCGTTAAGCACGCGGTAACTGAAGCATCTCCGATGGTTAAAGCGAAAGATGAGCGTCGTGATCGTCGCGAAGACTTCGCTAACGAATCATCAGATGACTCAGATGCTGGGGATTCTGAAGAGTAATCCGACATGACGGCAAATCGACTGCGCCTGTCAGGCACTGTGTGCAAGACGCCAGTTCGAAAAGTCAGTCCGTCAGGGATTCCTCACTGCCAGTTCGTGCTTGAGCACCGTTCTGTGCAGGAGGAAGCCGGTTTTCACCGGCAAGCTTGGTGTCAGATGCCGGTGATTATCAGCGGCAGCACCCATCAGGTGATTACTCAACATATAACGGTCGGTACGCAACTCGTTCTCGAAGGTTTCATTAGCTGCCATCAGGCACGCAATGGTCAGAGCAGAATGGTGTTACATGCCGAGCAGATTGAATTGATAGATTCTGGAGACTAGCCAAATGGCACGTTATTTCCGTCGTCGCAAATTCTGCCGTTTCACCGCGGAAGGCGTTGTAGAGATTGATTACAAAGATATCGCTACACTGAAAAACTACATTACCGAAAGCGGTAAAATTGTCCCGAGCCGTATTACCGGTACTCGTGCAAAATACCAGCGTCAGCTCGCTCGTTGCATCAAGCGCGCTCGCTACCTGTCCCTGCTGCCATACACTGATCGTCATCAGTAATTGGTAGTTGTCCATTAACGACTTTAAGAGGATAAGGTAATGCAAGTTATTCTGCTTGATAAAGTAGCAAACCTGGGCAGCCTGGGTGATCAGGTTAACGTTAAAGCGGGCTACGCTCGTAACTTCCTGGTTCCACAGGGTAAAGCTGTTCCTGCTACCAAGAAAAACGTTGAGTTCTTCGAAACACGTCGCGCTGAACTGGAAGCCAAACTGGCTGACGTTCTGGCTGCTGCTAACGCACGTGCAGAGAAAATCAACGCACTGGGCACCGTTACCATCGCGTCTAAATCAGGCGACGAAGGTAAACTGTTCGGTTCAATCGGTACTCGCGACATCGCTGATGCAGTGACTGCAGCTGGCGTTGAAGTGGCTAAGAGCGAAGTGCGTCTGCCAAACGGCGTTCTGCGTTCTACCGGTGAGCACGAAGTTGACTTCCAGGTTCATAGCGAAGTGTTCGCTAAACTGGTTGTGAATGTAGTGGCTGAGTAATCTACTCTAAATAATTCAAGGTGCGGTAAGGCGGCAAGGGAAGGAATCTCAGGAGCTTACTTAGGTAAGTGACTGAGGTGAATGAGCGAAGCCAACGCATCAGCAACTTGAAGTATGACGAGTATACTCGGTAACGCGAAAACGCCGGCCCTGTGCCGGCGTTTTTGTTTCTGCAATTTACTGGGCGCGGATAAAGCTGCCGTCGGGCTGACGGGTAAACAGCACCGGGCCGTTGCTGCCATCCACCGTTAATCCTGTCACCACGCCTTGCGCGTTCTGACGAATCTTCACCTGTTGTCCATTCTTCAGTGCGCTAAGAGGCTGATCGTCGCCCTCGACGCGTGCCATGGCGAACACATCATTGACCGGCAGATTATTGTCGCGGAACAGCTGTGCCAGCGTCTGACCTGATGCCACAGTATAGTTGTGCCACTCACCCTGAGAATCGGTTTTCGGTTGTGTGTCCTGCGGCTGCTTGTTGTCGTAAATCTCCGCCTGCAACGGCACCTCTTTGCTGCTGTTATCTGCCGGGCGCTCAATCGGATATTGCGGCGTACTGCTCGGCCACAGAAACGCCAATAGCAGAACCAGCAAGGCAATCACAATGCCACGGCGATGGAAGGCCGGCAGTGGGTTCATCCAGCGCACATCATCCAGCAGGTGCCAGACGCGCAGCAGCACGGCGGGAACGCGGGAAGGGGTATCAGAAGCCATTCGTGAATCCTCCTCGCTGGCGGCCTTGCGCGGAAATTGCGGCAGCCAACGTTGCAACCTCGATAAAGTAAAAGCACGCGGTGCGCGCGTCCTGCGGCGTCGTGGGGCAATCTGGCCCATGTATTCTCTCTTTCTTAGCGCTGTACGACGAAAACGTTGCCACAGCTATAGTATGGGCAATGCGGGCACGAAGTGCCTGCCAGCATTGAAAAATTTGACCTGCGTATTGTTTCTCTTTCGCTGAGAAATGTCATCTGCGGCGCTGCAGATTTTACGCCAGCCGCCTGCGCTGTTATGCTGCCGTTTCTATTTTCTCCGGGATTAAGGAATCAAGATGACCACCCCTTCATTCGACAGCGTCGAATCACAAGCAAGTTACGGTATCGGTTTACAGGTCGGCCAGCAGCTGCAGGAATCTGGACTGCAGGGTCTGCAGCCGGAAGCACTGCTCGCGGGTCTGCGCGATGCGCTGGAAGGGAACTCACCGGCTGTGCCTGTTGATGTGGTACATCGCGCGCTGCGTGAAGTGCACGAACGTGCAGAAGGCGTACGTCGTGAGCGTGTGGAAGCCATGGCGGCTGAAGGCCATAAATTCCTGGAGCAGAATGCGCAGCGTGAAGGAGTGAGCAGCACGGAATCTGGTCTGCAGTTCAGCGTAATCGCTCAAGGTGATGGCCCGATTCCATCACGTCAGGATCGTGTCCGTGTGCACTACACAGGCAAACTGATCGACGGTACGGTGTTTGATAGCTCAGTGGCACGTGGCGAACCGGCTGAATTCCCGGTAAGCGGCGTTATCGCTGGCTGGATTGAAGCGCTGACCCTGATGCCAGTGGGTTCTAAGTGGGAATTAGTGATTCCACAAAACCTCGCCTACGGCGAGCGCGGTGCGGGTGCATCTATCCCGCCATTCAGCACATTGGTGTTCGAAGTCGAGCTGCTGGAAATTCTGTAATCATTCAGCAATTCATTGAAACCGGCATAAATGCCGGTTTTTTTGTTTGTAAAACTGGCTGATCTTTACCCGATTGGCTAATACAATGAGCGAATCGAACGATTCAAGCGGAAGGTGCGAAATGTATTTACTCTCTGCCAACGAAGCTAAAACGCAATTTGGGGATATGCTTCTCAAAGCTCAACGTGAACCGGTACAAATCAGTCGGAACGGAAAACCTGTCGCCGTTGTCATATCTGCTGAAGAGTTTCAGGCAATTGAGCTCATGAAGCAGCAGTTTTTGCAGGAAAAAATTGCCCGAGCCAGAGAAGACGTTGCCAACGGACGACTGGCCGATGGTGAAACATTTTTCAATCAACTACTGGATTAAATGGCCAAATTTCAGCTCACGGATGAAGCGCGGCAGGATCTTGTCGATATTCGTCAGTTCACCTTACAGCACTGGGGCGAGGCGCAGTCTCATCAATACTTGAGGCGTTTGCAGCGCACATTACACACGCTGTCTGAACTCCCAGCCATGGGGATCAGCAGAGCGTCCGATCTTGCCGAAGGCGTACTCAGTTTTCCCTTTGTTAGCCATATGGTTTATTACCAGGTTATGCAGCAGGGAATTATTGTGCTCGCGGTTATGCATCAAAGCCGGGTGCCTTCCATTCATTTGGCAGCCCGGCTATAGTCTGTTACTGCTTCTGCAAATCTACCTGCCAAATCGCAAAACCAATCTCGTCACTGCCCACCGCTTTCATCGGATAATCTGCGTACTTCTCAATAAACTGCGTGGCTTTCTCGCCTGGTGCGGTTTCAAAGCGAATATCCAGCTGCGTATCACTGTGAATTGGCGCTAAACGCCAGTTGTGATCGGCCTGCGGTTTCACTTCGCCGTGTGCTTTGGTTTCGCTACTGATATAAGCCGCGACCACTGAACGGTTCTCATCCGGTGAGGCAAATGCCACATATTTATCGCCGGTGCCGGCAAATTTACCGCCATAGGCGCGATAGTTGTTGGTGGCGACCAGGAATACCGCGTTGGGATCGATTGGCTTACCTTGCCACGTCAAATCTTTAATGCGTGAAGCGTCTTTATTGATCAACGTACATTCACCGTCGTAGCGCGCAGGTTGCGTGACATCAATTTGATAATCCACGCCGTCAATCACATCGAAATTGTAGGTACGAAAATCCCAGTTAATCAGTGCTTGCGGTTTGCTAGTGTGCGGATCGATCTGATTAAACTGCGCGGCCGAGCATTCCAGCCACTCCTTCACCTGCGCACCCGTCACTTTCATCACCACCAGCGTATTGGGATAGAGATAAAGATCGGCGGCATTACGGAAAGTCAGCTCACCTTTCTCCACTTCGGTGTAGCTGGCAGGATCGTTTTTACGGCCACCGGCTTTAAACGGTGCGGCAGCGGAAAGCACTGGCAGGCGACCGAGATCGGGATCGCCCTGAATAAAGTGCTCAACATAGGCGCGCTGCGCATTATTAACGATCTGTACGGTAGGATCGTCCTGCACCAGTGACAGATAGCTGTACATCACATCAGCTGATTTACCGATCGGCTTAGCAACGAACTCACGCGTGGCACGATGATCAGGCTCCAGCACTTTCACCAGATCGGCATCTTCTGCTGCCAGTGATTTTTTGGCAACCGGATCGTAAATGGGCCGTGCTTCAGCTTTACCCTGGGTGACCTGCCATTTCCCGCCTTCATTATTCAGCACCAAATCGACCACGCCGAGATGATCGCCCCACATGCCGGGCATCACTGCCGGAACACCGTTCAGCGTGCCCTGTGCGATGTCAGCGCCCTGAATGGCCGCGAACTCTTTACTGGGGAATACCGCATGCGCGTGACCAAACATAATGGCGCTAATGCCCGGCACCTGGCTGAGGTAGTAGACCGAATTCTCCGCCATGGCGTGATAAGGCTCACTGCTTAAACCTGAGTGCGGAATAGCGATGATTATTTCAGCACCTTTTGCGCGCATTTCCGGCACATAGCGCTTCGCTGTTTCCGTGATGTCATCAACACGCACCTTACCCTGCAGATTGTTGCGATCCCACACCATAATCTGTGGTGGAACGAAGCCGATATAGCCAATTTTTAAGCGGTGCGCGCTGCCGCTGCGGTCGGTAACGGTGGTTTCTTTGATTAAGTAGGGGGTAAACAGCGGTTTTCCGCTCTTTTCATCGATAATATTGGCATTCACATAGGGGAAACGCGCGCCGGCAATCGCCTTCTGCAGATAGGGTAAGCCGTAATTGAATTCGTGATTACCTAAGTTGCCTACTGCGTAATCCAGCGTGTTCATCGCTTTATAAACCGGATGCACATCCCCTTTTTTCAGCCCCTTAGCCGCCATGTAATCGCCCAGCGGGCTGCCCTGAATAATGTCGCCGTTATCAACCAGCACACTATTTTTCGCTTCCGCGCGCGCCTGCTGAATCAGCGTGGCGGTGCGCACCAGACCAAATTTCTCGGTTGGCGTATCTTTGTAGTAATCGAAATCCATCATATTACTGTGCAGATCGGTGGTTTCCAGAATGCGCAGATCCACGGTGGCAGCCTGTACCGTTGCAGCAGATACACACAGCGCCAATAACGACATGCTCGCTTTGAACATCGCTTGCTCCTTGTTCGTTCGAATGGGCCTCTCAAAATAATGTAAAACAATGACGAATTATCATTTCAATTTGTGATGAAGCTCGGACTTTTAAGCCTTCACTGCCGCAGTCGCGTGGTGAAAAGGGAATCAGCATCGCGCCATAGCCGCCATCTATGAACTATGGTATTGATAATCATATAGATTGCCGTTTCAGACAGTTCAGCCGCAAAGCATGGGAACACAACTGCTAAAATATGTTGTGGTGAGCTGTTGATGTCTGACAGGCAGAATCAGCGGAAAAGAGGTGAAGAATGTTAGATAAAATTAGCCAACTGGCGCGTGAAGCGGGTGATGCCATTATGCATGTCTATGCGGGTGAGCAGCCGATGGATGTAACGCGCAAGTCGGATGATTCGCCGGTGACGGCTGCCGATCTCGCGGCGCACAAAGTCATCGTGGAAGGGCTTGCCGCGCTCTCCCCAGAAGTGCCGGTATTATCAGAGGAAGATCCGCCGAGCTGGTCTGTGCGCCAGAACTGGAAAAAATATTGGCTGGTTGATCCACTGGATGGCACCAAAGAGTTTATCAAGCGCAATGGCGAATTTACCGTCAATATTGCCTTGATTGAAAACGGCAAGCCGGTATTAGGTGTCGTCTATGCGCCCGCGCTGGGTGTGATGTATTCGGCAGCTGAAGGCAAAGCCTGGAAAGAAGAGGGCGGCCATAAAACGCAGATTCAGGTGCGCGAGGCGCGTCCACTGCTGGTGGTTGTCAGCCGTTCGCATGCAGATAAAGATGAAGAGCTGAAAGAGTATCTGACGCAGTTAGGCGAACATCAAACCACGGCGATTGGCTCTTCGCTGAAATTTTGTCTGGTGGCGGAAGGCAAAGCGCAACTGTATCCACGCTTTGGGCCAACGAACATTTGGGATACCGGAGCGGGTCACGCGGTGGCCATTGCGGCGGGTGCCCACGTACATGACTGGCAGGGCAAAACCCTGGACTACACGCCGCGCGAATCTTTCCTGAACCCGGGTTTCCGCGTTTCGCTGTTTTAATTGCGGGTGCGCATCACTGCGCACCCTTTAACAATGTTACCCGGTATTTTCCCTGTAAAAGTCCGCGATGAGTAATGGAAACTCATCCTGAATTTTCGTCGTTAAAAGATCTGCGATAAGTCCTGAAAATGCATCCTGCATTTTCGCCGTAAAAATCCCAATCAGTTAACAAACCCCAGCCAGTCGTTGTGCTTTTAATATGCGGGATGAGGTGGACGTGAAGTCGGGCAACATAGGGTCTTACCTTGATGGCGACCCCCGTTTTTACTGCAACAGCTCACGGATCAGTTTCATCGCCTGCTGCACTTCATCCTGCGTAAGTGCACCCTCTTTGGCGTAACGCACATGCCCGGTCTTATCCAGCACCACAATCGTTGAACCGCCTTTTTCCAGCTGCCAGACTTTACGCACGTTGCCATTGCTGTCGACAATAAACTGCGACCATGGATATTGCTGCTTGTTGCTCTCAATACTGCTGCGCACAAACATCCCCGTGCCAGGAATCGCATCGTCAGTGTTCACAATGGTGGTGGTCTGGTAACGGTCATGCGGAAATTTTGCCGCTTTTATCGCTTCAATCAGCGCGGCATTCTGTTCTTTAGCCGAAGAACGCCCGGCAATATGTAAGATGACACGCACTTTTCCACTCAGCTGCGCGCTATTCCACGGTTGGTAGCTAAACTTATCTTGTTGATAAAGCAGTTCGCCTTTGTCGCTCACGCCCACTGGCGGAACACGATCGCCGATCTTAAAAGCATGGGCTGAGACAAGGCTGGGAACCAGCAGTGCCAGTGCTAACACAGAGTGTGCCAAACGCATGGTGATACTCCTTAGTGATCCGACCAGTTATTCATGTTTTTGCAATATTAGGTGTGGATGATGCGCCTGTCGCGATGAGTTAACAGCTTTGCAACCCACGCCACAATTCCTTAATGAGTGAAGGTTTATACTGGGTTTTGTGAACGGCATAACAGAGTGTTCTGTAATAATGTGTCAATTCAGTAAAAAATTCACCTTTTCGGAACATACGTAACGATTGGTGTTCTATAGTTATGCCTCATTTGCGCTTCATGGGTTCGTACCGGATTTGGCAACGACGAAGCGTAGTACATCTGTTCAGGAGTTAGACAGTATGAAAATCTTCCAGCGCTATAATCCGCTGCAAATTGCGAAATACGTAAAAACGCTGTTTAAAGGAAGGTTGTATATCAAGGATGTTGGCGCGTTTGAGTTCGATAAAGGCAAAGTGATGTTGCCCCGCGTCAAAGATAAACAACACCTTAGCGTGATGTCCGAGATCAACCGCCAGGTCCTGCGTTTGCAAGCCGAGTACAACTAAGCAGTAAAAAGAAAGGGCGCCATGCAATCAGGCCCCCTCAGTAGCGGCGCGAGAAATCGCGCCTTGTTTTTTTCTGCCGCCCGGTACTATGGCGACTCCAGCTCATCAGTGGCGCTCTTCGTCACACTCAGCACCGGCGGACGATCGTCAATACGCGTCACCAGCAGCTGGTCGATGCGATAACTGTCGATATCCACCACTTCAAACTTGTAACCTGAGAACTTGACGAAATCGGTGCGTTTCGGGATTTTGCGCAGCATGTACATCATGAAACCACCAATGGTTTCATAGTTGCCGGACTGTGGGAAATCATCGATATCCAGCACACGCATCACGTCATCAATCGGTGTGCCGCCTTCAACCAGCCATGAGTTCTCATCACGCGCCACAATCTGCTCTTCCTGACCCTGGCCGACCAAATCACCCATCAGCGTGGTCATCACGTCGTTGAGGGTAATGATCCCCACCACCAGCGCGTATTCGTTCATGATGACCGCGAAGTCTTCGCCCGCAGTTTTAAAGCTTTCCAGCGCTTCAGAGAGCGTTAACGTGTCCGGCACAATCAGCGCAGAGCGAATCTGCACGCCGCTGCTCAGGGTCAGGCTTTGATTGCCCAGCACGCGCAGCAGCAGCTCTTTGGAATCGACATAGCCGACGATATGGTCAATGTCGCCATCACACACCAGGAATTTAGAGTGCGGATGCTGGGCGATTTTGGTTTTGAGGCTGTTTTCATCTTCGTGCAGATCAAACCACACCACGTTCTCGCGTGACGTCATCGAAGACGGCACGGTACGCGATTCCAGCTCAAACACGTTTTCGATCAGTTCGTGTTCCTGTTTACGCAGCACGCCAGCCAGCGCACCGGCTTCCACCACCGCGTAAATATCGTCGGAGGTGATGTCGTCTTTACGCACCATCGGCAGCTTGAAGATGCGGAAAAACACGTTGGCCAGCCCGTTAAACAGCCACACCAGCGGGCGCATCACCAGCAAGCAGAAGCGCATCGGATTGATGATGCGCAGCGCCACCGCTTCTGGCGCGATCATCCCCACGCGCTTCGGCGTTAAATCGGCAAACAAAATAAACAGGCTGGTGACGACGGTGAAGGAACAGATAAAGCTGAGCTGATCGGCCAGTTCAGGGGCCATAAAGCGGCTAAATAAACTGCTGAAGGCGGGGGAAAACGCGGCATCACCGACAATACCACCGAGGATGGCCACGGCATTGAGGCCAATCTGCACCACGGTGAAGAACATGCCAGGCTGTTCCTGCATTTTCAGCACGCGCTGCGCATTGATGTTGCCTTCATCGGCGAGCAGTTTAAGTTTGATCTTACGGGCAGCCGCCAGCGAGATCTCCGAAAGAGAAAAGAATGAACTGATCACAATCAGTAAAAGAATGACAAGTAAGCTATCGAGCATAAAAGATCCGTTGGGTTAATCACTTGTCATTTTTGGCCTGGGCAGCGCAGGGGAACATCCAGTATTCACCTGTCATACAGAGCTATCCGTGCCAAAAATGTCTGCGCCATTTCGACAAGGAACGTTAACGTCGGGGCAGAAAGGAAAGCAGGTCATGCCTGCTGGGTGCTGATTATAGCAGCAGCGCTTATGCCGCCGCCAGAGGCGCGCACAAGGAGGTCGGAATAATCCGAGTGCGCCCCTCTCTATCGCAGAAGTGCGGCTTCGGTGTTGTATCGATCCCCCCATTTACCGACAATAGGAAATGATTTGGCTTAGTGACCATTTTTCCTCAGCCATCCGCCAAAAAGAGCGGCTATGCTGATGGGTAAGCGAGTGGTGGTGATAGCCTCCGATGAGAAATAACGCCCCTGCGGAATAAGGGGCAGGCATTATTAACAGGAGTACGCGTGCCGCGATTGCATATTTATTGTTTGGCCAGCCTGTTGCTTGCTGCACCTGCCGTTGAGGCAGCGAAAGTGCGCCTGCAGCTTGAAGGGCTAACCGGGGATTTACAAAAGAACGTCAGGGCACGCTTGTCCACCATTGGTACTGACGAAGTGTCGAGTGATGGGCGCTTCCAGGCGCGTGTTTCGCAGGCTATCAAAGAAGGTTTGCGGGCACTCGGTTATTACGAACCCGAAATCGATTTCGAGTCGCGTCCTGCACCGCCGCAGGGTGGCAGACCGGTGCTGATCGCCCACGTCAAACCCGGTGAACCGGTGAAGATCGGTGGCAGCCACATTGTGGTCGAAGGGGCGGCGAAAAACGATGATGATTATAAAGCCTGGGTGAAGCAGGGCACGCCGAAAGTTGGCACCCAACTCAATCACGGCGAATACGACAAATTTAAAAACGGCTTCTCCAGCCTGGCACTGCGTAATGGTTACTTCGACGGTGACTTTAAGCAAAGCCAGCTTGGCGTTTCGGTCGAAAGACGCGAAGCATTCTGGGATATCGACTACGACAGTGGCCCGCGCTACCGTTTTGGCGATGTCAGCTTCCAGGGCTCGCAAATCAACGAAGCCTATCTGCGTAATCTGGTGCCGTTTAAAAAAGGCGACCCTTACAGCTCGCGCGATTTGGCGGAATTAAACCGTCGTTTATCCGCCACGGGCTGGTTTAACTCGGTGGTCGTCGCTCCTGAATTCGACAAAGGTCGTCAGACCAAAGTGCTGCCGCTCAATGCGGCGGTATCGCCACGGGTTGAGAACACCATCGAAGCCGGTGTGGGCTATTCCACCGACGTCGGCCCGCGCCTGAAAGGCACGTGGAAAAAACCGTGGATTAACAGCAGCGGTCATAGCCTGACTGCCAGTTCCTATATTTCCGCGCCTGAACAACAGCTCGATCTCAGCTATAAAGTGCCCTTGCTGAAAAGCCCGCTGGAGCAGTATTACACCTTCTCGGGTGGTTTGAAGCGTACCGATCTCAACGACACCAAAGCGGACACCACCACGCTGGGCGTTTCGCGTAACTGGGACAGCAGCTCCGGCTGGCAGCGCGCGGTTAACCTGAAGTGGAGTCTCGATCACTTCACCCAAGGCAGTGTCACCAACACCACCATGCTGCTCTATCCAGGCGTGAGTTTGAGCCGCACGCGTTCGCGCGGTGGCTTGATGCCAACCTGGGGCGACTCGCAGCGTTATTCCGTCGATGTCTCCGATACTACCTGGGGATCGGATGTCGACTTCCTGATCCTGCAGGCGCAAAACGTCTGGATCCGTATGCTGGGCGAGAAAAATCGCTTTGTGGTACGCGGTAACCTTGGCTGGATCGAAACCAACGATTTTGACAAAGTCCCGCCAGACCTGCGCTTCTTCGCCGGGGGCGACCGCAGTATTCGCGGCTATAAATACAAAGATGTCTCGCCGCGCGACAGTGACGGCAAGCTGACCGGTGCCTCCAAAATGGCCACCGGCTCGCTGGAGTATCAATACAACGTGACCGGCAAGTGGTGGGGCGCGGTGTTTGTTGATTCCGGTGAAGCGGTAAACGACATCAAACAGAGTGATTTCAAAACCGGTGCCGGTGTTGGCGTGCGCTGGGCTTCTCCGGTCGGGCCAATCAAATTTGATATCGCGCGGCCGATTGGCGATGACAAGGAACATGGTTTGCAATTCTATGTAGGACTGGGGCCTGAACTATGAAGCTGTGGAAAAAGGTCCTGATTGGATTCGGTATTTTTCTGGTGGTGCTGTTTGGCAGTGTGGCGTTTCTGATCGGCACCACACCCGGATTGCATCTGGTGCTGAAAGGTGCCGATCGCTGGGTGCCCGGTTTATCGATCAACAAAGTTGAAGGTGGCTGGCGCGATCTGACGCTGAGTGGTGTGAAGTATGAGATGCCGGGCGTGAGCGTGGATGCTGGACGTTTCCATCTGGCGCTCAATCTCAACTGCCTGCTGCACTCGTCGGTGTGCGTGAATGACATCGGTTTGCAGGATGTGAGTGTGGTGGTCGACAGCAAGAAAATGGCCCCGGCCGCTGCGCCCCCGCCGCAGGAAGAGAGCGGTAGCACCAACCTGACCACGCCGTATCCGATTACGCTCAGCAAGATCGGCCTGCATAACATCAATGTCAAAGTGGATGACACGTCCATCTCGCTGCTGGACTTCACCACCGGCCTTAACTGGCAGGGGCGCGCGTTGACGTTAACCCCAACGCATATTCAAAGTCTGCTGATTGCGCTGCCGAAGGCGGCGAAAGTGGTTGATGAGCAAGTGGTGCAGCCGAAAGTGCAACAGCCGCAGCCGGATGAGAAACCGTTGGGTGAAACGCTGCAAGAGATGTTCGCTAAACCGCTGTTACCCGAACTGCCTGACTTCCAGCTGCCTTTGGATATCACCGTACAGGAGCTGCTCGGCGAACAGCTGCGCTTGACCGGCGATACCGATGTGTCGATTACTCGTCTGTTGCTGAAAGCCAAAACCGCTGACCGCCATCTTCAGTTAGAAACCTTTGACATCGATTCACCGCAAGGGCAGTTGAACGCCAGCGGTGATGCGCAGCTGGCGGATAACTGGCCGGTGAATTTCGCGCTCAGCGGATCGTTAAATCTCGATCCGATCAAGGGCGAGAAGATCAAAATGAATCTCAGCGGCGCGATGCGTGAAGAGCTGAAGATGGGGCTGAATCTCTCTGGCCCGGTCCGCGCACAGCTGGATGCCTCCGCGCAACCGGCGGTGGCGGGGCTGCCACTGTCACTGAAACTCACCAGCCCGGAATTGCGCTGGCCGCTGACCGGCCCGGTGCAGTATCAGGCGGATAACCTCGATTATCAGTTCAAAGGTAAAGCCACTGATTATGTGATGTCACTGCGCACCGCTGTGAAAGGCGAAGCCGTGCCACCGGCGACCATTTCACTTGATGGCAAAGGCAACGTGCAGCAGTTCAGCCTGGACAAGCTGCGCGTGGCGGCACTGCAGGGTAACGTTGATTTAACCGCGCTGGTGGACTGGAGCAAAGCCATTAGCTGGCGCAGCGAATTGACGCTCTCCGGCATCAACACCGCCAAACAGTACCCGGACTGGCCTGCCAAACTCGACGGCAAAATCGCCACGCGTGGCAGCCTGTACGGCGGAAGCTGGCAGCTGAGCGTGCCGCAGCTGGAGCTGAAAGGGAACGTGAAGCAGAACGCCGTCAGCGCCAATGGCTCACTCACCGGCAACAGCTATAACCAGTGGAAAATCCCGGGTATCAACATCGCGTTGGGCCGTAACCATCTGGATGTGAAAGGCGAACTGGGCGACACGCTCAATCTGGATGCCAATATTGATGCGCCGCATCTGGATAATGCACTGCCAGGACTCGGCGGTGTGGCGAAAGGCACGGTAAAAGCGCGCGGCACCTTACAGGCACCGCAGCTGCTGGCCGATCTCACCGCAACCGGCTTGCGCTGGCAGCAATTGCAGATCCGTCGTGTGGCGCTGGAAGGCGATGTGAAATCCAGCGATCAGATCGCCGGTAAGCTGCAACTGCGCGTCGAGCAACTGCAACAGGACGCACTGAAAATCAATCTGTTGACGCTGAACGCTGACGGCAACGAGAAGCAGCATCAGCTCAAGCTGAACGTGGAAGGTGAACCGGTCTCCGGCCAGTTGGCACTCAACGGCAGCTTCGATCGCAAAACCGAACGCTGGCAGGGCAATCTTAACAACACGCACTTTGATACCCCGGTCGGCGAATGGCGTCTGACGCGTGCGATGGCGATTGATTACCTCAACACTAAGCAGACCGCCACCATCGGTCCGCACTGCTGGCAAAACCCGAATGCGCAACTGTGTGTACCGGAGCCGATTGAAGCCGGGGCCAGCGGTCATGTCCATGTGGTGCTGAACCGCTTCGATTTGGCGATGATCAAACCTTTCCTCACCGATGCGACCAAGCTTAATGGCGTATTCAGTGGCGATGCGCGAGTGAACTGGACCGCCGATGGCGTGCTGCCAACCGGTACCGTATCGCTGAAAGGAAACGGCGTGAAAGTCGAACAAGACGTGCAGGGCAACACGCTGCCGATCGCCTTTGACACGCTTAACCTGAATGCCGCGATGCGCAACGGTCGTGCCCAACTCGACTGGCTGATTCACATCGTCAACAACGGCCAGCTGAGCGGTAACGTGCAGATTGCCGATCCGCAAACCCGTCGCCAGCTGTCCGGCAACATCGGCATCAGCAATCTGTCGCTGGCGATGTTCAACCCGGCGTTGATGCAGGGCGAGAAGATCAAAGGCAATCTCAACAGTAACCTGCGTCTGGGCGGCACACTGCAACAGCCGCAGGTATTTGGCCAGTTGGGATTGAGCGATGTCAACGTGCAGGCCAGCTTTATGCCGGTCACACTCACCTCCGCCAATCTGAACATGGTGTTCAATGGCATGAGTTCGACGCTTAACGGCCTGTTGCAGACGACGCAGGGCAACCTCAATCTGGGCGGCAATGCCGACTGGAGCCAGCTGGATAACTGGCGAGCGCGAATCACTGCGCAGGGCAACCGTATTCGCGTCACCGTGCCGCCGATGGTGCGTATGGATGTTTCGCCAGACCTGGTGTTTGAAGCCACGCCAGCCGCGTTTAATCTGGATGGTAAGGTCGATATTCCGTGGGCGCGTATTACGGTGCAGGAAGTGCCAGAAAGCGCCACTGGCGTCTCCTCGGATGAGGTGATGCTGGATAAAGATCTCAAGCCGATTCAGCCGAAGACCGCCGCCATTCCGATCAACAGTAACCTGGTGATCCACGTCGGTAACGATGTGCGGCTGTCAGCCTTTGGTCTGAAAGCCAAGCTGAATGGCGATCTTAAACTGGTGCAGGATAAAACCGGTCTGGGCTTAAACGGACAGATCAATATTCCTGATGGCCGCTTCCACGCTTACGGGCAGGATTTGATTGTGCGTAAAGGCGAGCTACAGTTTGCCGGACCGCCAGATCAGCCGTACGTCAACCTTGAAGCGATACGTAACCCGGAAGCCACCGAAGATGATGTCACCGCCGGTATTCGCGTCACCGGCCTGGCCGATGAGCCGAAAGTCGAGGTGTTCTCTGACCCCGCCATGTCGCAGCAGGAAGCGCTTTCTTACTTATTACGCGGTCAGGGACTCAGCAGCGATGGTGACAGTAATGCATTAACTTCAGCACTTGTGGGGTTAGGGGTTGCACAAAGTGGTCAGGTTATGGGTAAAATCGGCGAGACATTCGGCGTCAGTAACCTCGCACTTGATACCACCGGTGTGGGCGACAGCCAGCAGGTGCAGGTGAGCGGTTATGTGCTGCCGGGTCTACAAGTAAAATACGGTGTTGGCATATTTGATTCACTGGCGACGTTAACCTTGCGTTACCGCCTGATGCCCAAACTCTATTTGGAAGCCGTGTCCGGTCTCGATCAGGCACTGGATTTGCTCTATCAGTTTGAGTTTTAGCAATGCGAATAATTGTCTACGGCAGTTTACGGCGCAAACAGGGAAACAGTCACTGGATGACGAATGCGCAATGGCTCGGCGACCATCAGATTGAGGGGTTTGCGCTCTACAATCTGGGTCACTATCCGGGCGTCGTTGAAGATGAGGGAACCGTCTTCTGCGAAGTGTATCGCATCGACGCCAGCACGCTTGGCGAACTTGATGCCTTGCGCACTAAGAATGGCGAATACAAACGCCAACTCATCCAGACGCCTTACGGCAGTGCCTGGCTGTATGTCTATCAGCGTTCGATTGCGGGTCGTACCCGCATTGCGAGCGGTGACTGGCTAAAGCGCGACGACGCACCCGAGGCATAAATAAAAACACCGTCCATTGGACGGTGTTTTTTTATGCTTGCGAGGCAGAGAAGATTATTTCTTCTGTGCGCGCTCGTAAGAAGAGATGATTTCAGCTTTGGCCGCTTCAGCGTTATCCCAGCCATCAACTTTAACCCATTTGCCTTTTTCCAGATCTTTGTAGTGCTCGAAGAAGTGGGTGATCTGCGCTTTCAGCAGTTCTGGCAGGTCGTTCACATCTTTGATGTGATCGTATTCTTTGCTCAGTTTGGTGTGCGGAACCGCAACCAGCTTGGCATCTTCGCCAGACTCGTCGGTCATTTTCAGCACGCCAACGGGACGGCAGCGAATCACTGAGCCCGGCACCAGCGGATACGGGGTTGGCACCAGCACGTCAACCGGATCACCATCCAGAGACAGGGTGTGGTTGATGTAACCGTAGTTGCACGGATAGAACATGGCGGTAGACATGAAACGGTCTACAAACAGGGCACCAGACTCTTTGTCCACTTCATATTTGATCGGATCGGCATTCGCTGGGATCTCGATAACGACATAGATATCTTCTGGCAGTTCTTTACCTGCAGGCACCTGGTTCAAACTCATCTGGCTTTCCTTCATTGGTCATATGTTGAGTGACGGCTATTATAGCCAACTGACTCTGAAAGTATGCCCCCTTTTTGGCGTTTCGGAATGCTCCAACGGCCTACTTCGCGGTGACAAACAGCGAGACAATCCCTGCAGCAATCAGTGGTCCGACCGGCACACCACGGAAAAAGGCCACGCCAATCACGGTACCGATCAACAATCCACCAATCACTGAAGGCTGCACGCTCATAAAACTGACGCCGCGCCCGCCCAGCCAGGCAACAAACACCCCGACGATAATCGCCACGATCGATTGCCAGTTAGCAAATGACTTCAGCAAGGATGAAGCGGGCAACGTCCCACTCGCCAGTGGCGCCATCACCGCGACGGTTAGAATAATAATACCGATCTGAATGCCCTGTTTTTCCACATACGGGAAGAACTGCGACAGCGGTGTCAGCTTGATGGCGAGCAGGATCAGAATGGAAATGGTAACGGCACTGTTATGAACGAAATAGCTCAGGACGGCGAGGCAGACCAGAATGATGGTAGAGGCATAAGCAGCCATGATTTCTCCCTGAAGATGGATGGGTGCGCAGGTCAGTGCCTGCGCTGACGTTTTTTTAACGCCACCATTTATCAACAATCATCGGGATTGGCGCAACTGCCTTTGTTCATTGATTGCAACATCAATGCCTGATTCCGCACCAGATTTACCCCCTGCGCCCCAACAGAAAGCGCTGCCATGCTGCCCTGGCTGCTGAGGAAATAGCTGCGGCTGGCTTCCATCCAACTGTCGCGATAGGCCAGCCACGCGCGCTGGGCAGCTCGTAATTTGTCTTTAGGTTCGCCAGTTAATTTTTTCATCACCTGGTTGTACTGCGTATTCATCTCTTTATCCCAGGCCTTATTGGCGCTGCCGTAGCACTGGGACATGCCTGCGGTGCTGGATTCCTTGTCCAGACACTGCTGCAGCTGCTGGTCGAGCGGATGCGTCTGTGCCATAGCCATACTACTGGCGAACAGACAGGCAATCGGGAGCCACTTTTTCATCATTTCATTCCTTCATTTTTGCGCAGCGGACTTCAGAAAAGCTGAAGGGTAAGCGAACGTCGGCAGATTGACCATCAACATTGGATAAAGTTTCTGCGATCAGCTGCCGATAATCTCTCCGTTTTAGGGCCAGTGGAGTTCTGCCTTTTCATACACACGGGAATGATCATGATCAGACAACTATCAATACGTACCGCTTTACTTGCGTTGTTGGCCATCATGACGGTGATGCTGTTAGCCGTCAGCGCCATGGGCATCTATGCCATTAATGCTGGAAATCAATCTCTGGACGCGCTGAACCGCATTCAGGGGATTGAACTGAATAAGTTGTATCAGAGCCGCTCTGAGCTGATGCGCGCACGTGCTAACGCGGCATTGGCGGTGCGAAAAATCGAGATTGGCCTATTGGATGATGGCGCCAAAGTCACACAGCAGGCGCAGGCTGCTGTGGACAGCTCACACAAATTGCTGCAGGCGTTTGTCGATGCGGGCACTGTAACAGCGCATGGTAAAACTCTGGCCGATGCGATTGTGGCGACCTACAACGTCTACGATAAAGAAGGCATCACGCCTATGATGGATGCCTTAAAAAAACAGTACACCGATGAGTACTATCAGGTGCTGGAAGGCAAACAATCACAGCTGGCAGCAAACTATTCGAAGGCGGTGAATGATTTTAGTATTTACGCCGATGAAGTCTCTGCGGCACGCCTCAAGCAGGCGGCTGACAACGAAGTCCGGATGAAGGTGATGATTGGCGTGGTGATGGTACTGACACTGGCGCTGATTGTACTGGCCTGGCAGTTGTTGCGTCGCTCGCTGCTGCGTTCTCTGGACAACGCAATCGTACATCTGGAACAGATTGCGGCGGGCGATCTCTCGCAGCCTTTACCTGCCGCAGGTAAAAATGAAATTGGTCGCCTGAATCAAGCCCTTTCCGACATGCAGCTGGCGCTGCGTGATTCGGTGAGTCAGGTGCGTGAAGCCAGCATGCAGATTGATGTGGGCAGCCGTGAACTGGCGGCGGGCACGGTGCATCTGTCGCAGCGTACCGAAGAGTCTGCCGCTTCGCTGGAGCAAACTGCCGCCAGCATGGAGCAGCTGACCGCCACCGTCCGTCTTAACGCCAGTAACGCTCAGCAGGCCAATCAACTGGCCAGCAATGTGTCGACCAGCGCCGACCGTGGCGCAGAGGTGGTGGGTTACGTGATGGAGAAGATGCAGGAGATCACCCAAAGCTCTAACCGCATCGGCGACATCCTCAGCGTGATTGATGGTATCGCATTCCAGACCAATATCCTCGCGCTGAACGCCTCAGTGGAAGCCGCGCGTGCTGGTGAGCAGGGCCGTGGCTTTGCTGTGGTCGCCAACGAAGTGCGTACGCTGGCCGGCCGCAGTGCGACCGCCGCTAAAGAGATTCGTGAGTTGATCAGCGAATCACAAACGCGCGTCAAAGAAGGCAGCGACATGGCGACACGCGCCGGTGAGACCATGGATGAAATCTCCAGCGAAGTGATGCGTGTCACCTCACTGATGAAAGAGATCTCTATTGCCTCGGAAGAGCAGAGCCGCGGGATTGAGCAGGTGAATCAGGCGGTGACGCAGATGGATGAAGCCGCGCAGCAAAACGCCGCGCTGGTGGAAGAAGCCAGTGCCGCCACGCAGTCACTGGAAGCGCAGTCACAGCAGTTGCAGGAATCGATGGCGCAGTTCCGCGTGGCCACCGCGTAAACCGGGTGCAACGTGCGTTATTGCACGTTGCCACTCACCTCTTCAGCAAAGCGCAGGATTATCTCGGCTAACTGGTCATCTTCTGCCAGAAAATAGGCGGCAGGGATATCCAGCGCTTTCGCCAGCAGTTGCAGCGTCAGTAAATCGGGCTGATGCACACCGACTTCATAACGATTGATGCGCGCACTGGCGGAAAACTCTTCAATACCCGCGGCAATCCCTAACCCTTTTTGCGAAAAACCCTTCATCAGACGCGCCTGTTTCAGGCGTCGGCAGAAGGTATTTTGCAGGGAAGAGGTCGGTTTCATGCCTACGAGAATCGTAGATTTGCTGCTTGTCAGATACTACGAGTAACGTAGTATCGTTATGGCAACCTATAACGAGAACTAAGGAGAGTGACGTGGGTGAAAGCAAGCAGGACTGGCATCAGGCTGATATTATTGCCGCCTTACGCAAGAGAGGGACGTCATTAGCCGCCGTATCCCGCGCGGCGGGCTTATGTTCCACTACGCTGGGCAATGCCTTAATTCGCCCCTGGCCTAAGGGCGAATGGCTGATTGCTGAAGCGATTGGCGTTGCACCGGATGAAATCTGGCCCAGCCGCTACTACTCCCTGCACGGGGAGCTCATCGATCGGCAGGCGAAGCGCCGAAAATAAGCCAATAAAAAAGCCCGCTGACAAAGTCGCGGGCTTTTTTCACATCACATCAACTTATTCGTGGCTGTCCGGGAACTCACGGATAAAGCGCTCAACGTCATCCACCATCGCATCGTTGCCGCAGAAGAACGGGCAGCGCTGGTGCAGGGTTTCTGGCTGGATATCGAGGATACGATGCTCACCATCGCTGGCTTTACCGCCGGCTTGTTCAGCCAGGAATGCCATCGGGTTGCACTCATACAGCAGACGCAGCTTGCCTTTCGGGTGGCTGGCGGTGCTTGGATACAAATAGATGCCGCCTTTCAGCAGGTTACGGTGGAAGTCTGCCACCAGTGAACCAATGTAGCGCGAGGTGTATGGGCGCTTGGTGGCGATATCTTCTTCCTGACAGAACTTCAGGTACTTCTTCACGCCCTGAGGGAAGCGAATGTAGTTACCTTCGTTGATGGAGTAGGTGTAGCCTTTCTCCGGGAAGGTCATGCGCTCATGGCTCAGGCAGAATACGCCCAGTGACGGATCGTAAGTAAACGCATGCACGCCCACGCCGGTGGTGTAGACCATCATGGTGGAAGAACCGTAAACCACATAGCCTGCCGCAACTTGCTTGTTGCCTGGCTGCATAAAGTCAGCTTCGGTGATCGGCGTACCCGGCTCACTGATGCGGTGGTAGATAGAGAAAATGGTACCGACGGAAACGTTTACGTCGATGTTGGAAGAGCCGTCCAGCGGATCCATCAACACCACATATTTACCGTCTTCTGAGCCTTCAAAGATCACGAACTCATCTTCTTCTTCGGAAGCGATACCGGCAACCACACCACGCGCTTTCAGAGCAGCTTTCAATTTTTCATTCGCGAAGAGGTCCAGCTTCATCTGCTGTTCGCCCTGCACGTTTTCCACGCCGCTGGCACCGAGAATATCCACCAGACCCGCTTTGTTGATGTCGCGGTGGATAATCTTAGCTCCGAGCTTAATGGAGGAAATCAGCGCCGTCAGTTCACCTGTGGCGTGTGGAAAGTCGTGTTGCTTCTCGACGATGAATTCGCCTAACGTTTTCATAACACATTCCCTGAATCTACGGTGGAGTGGCAGCAGATGTAACACGCTACCAACGTATGAGCGCAGTTTAGCCGATTGAACTTTAAAAACCATAGTCCTAATCCGTTTCTTCCCACTCTGCTCGGGGTTACACTGTGCGCCGAACTTTTGAGTAATGGATCTCTATATGCGCATTCACATCCTTGGGATTTGTGGCACCTTCATGGGCGGACTGGCAATGCTGGCCCGTTCGCTAGGGCATGAAGTGACCGGCTCTGACGCCAATGTCTATCCGCCGATGAGCACCTTGCTGGAACAGCAAGGCATTGAATTGACAGAAGGTTATGATGCCAGTCAGCTCGATCCGCAGCCGGATCTGGTGATCATCGGCAACGCCATGACGCGCGGCAATCCGTGTGTGGAAGCGGTTCTGGAACGTAACATTCCGTACCTCTCTGGCCCGCAGTGGCTGCACGATTTCGTGCTGCGTGACCGTTGGGTGCTGGCCGTGGCCGGAACCCATGGCAAAACGACCACCGCAGGCATGGCAGCGTGGATTCTGGAGGCCTGTGGCCTTGAACCGGGCTTCATCATTGGTGGTGTGCCGGGAAACTTCGAGGTTTCGGCAAAATTAGGAAAAAGTCCATTCTTCGTGATTGAGGCGGATGAATACGACAGCGCGTTCTTCGACAAACGTTCCAAATTTGTCCATTACTGCCCGCGCACGCTGATCCTTAACAATCTCGAATTCGATCACGCCGATATCTTTGACGATCTGCGCGCGATCCAGAAGCAGTTCCATCATCTGATTCGCATCGTGCCGGGCCAGGGCAAAATTCTGCTGCCGGAACACGATAACAACCTCAAGCAGGTGATGGCGATGGGCTGCTGGAGCGAACAGGAAACGGTTGGCGACAACGGCCACTGGCAGGCGAAAAAGCTGACACCGGACTCCTCCCACTGGGAGATCTGGCTGGACGGCGAGAAAGTCGGTGAAGTGAACTGGGCGCTGGTCGGCGAGCACAACATGCACAATGGCCTGATGGCGATTGCGGCCGCACGGCATGTCGGCGTGAAGCCGGTGGATGCCGGTGAGGCGCTCAGCAGCTTTATCAATGCGCGCCGTCGTCTTGAGTTGCGTGGTGAAGTGAATGCCATCAAGGTGTATGACGATTTTGCCCATCACCCCACTGCAATCCTGGCGACGCTGGCGGCGCTGCGCAGCAAAGTGGGTGGCACCGCGCGTATTCTGGCAGTGCTGGAGCCGCGCTCCAACACCATGAAGATGGGCGTAAGCAAAAACGAGCTGGCGCCGTCACTGGGTCGCGCCGATAACGTGTTCCTGTTCCAGCCGCACCACATTCCATGGCAGGTGTCTGATGTCGCGGAAGCCTGCATCCAGCCGGCGAAGTGGAGCGCGGATATCGATACGCTGGTGGAAATGGTGGCAAAAGAAGCCCAGCCAGGTGATTCCATTCTGGTGATGAGTAACGGCGGCTTTGGTGGCATTCACCAGAAACTGCTGGAGAGATTGGGACGTTGATGGCGTGGCGACTCTTTTATCGGGGTTGCCACTGGGTTTGAAGACACTCTGTTAACCGCCCATATTAAAAAGGGTCGCCTGTTGGCGACCCTTTTTATGCACGCGATAAACTCACGCCTCGGCCAGTTCGCGCAGATACTGGAAGATCTGACGGGTGGCTTTCGGTGGCTTGTTAGCGGCTTTCTCTTTCTGCGCATTACGGATCATGGTGCGCAGTTGCTGGCGATCGGCCTGCGGATAGAGGTTAATCACTTCCGCGATCGCGTCATCGCCTTTCTCGATCATGCGATCGCGCAGTTGCTCGAGTTTATGGAACAGCGCCACCTGCTGGTTATGGCGGTTCTTCAGCTTATCCAGTGCCTGACGAATCGGATCTTCATCGCGCGCGCGCAACATCTTACCGATCAGCTGCAACTGGCGGCGACGGCCTTCCTTTTTAATACGCTGTGCCAGCTCAATGGCGGCACGCAGATCATCGTCGAGTGGAATTTTGTCGAGGGAGTTTTTCCCCAGATCCACTAACTCGGCGCCCAGGCGTTTCAGCTCTTCGGCGTCGCGTTTAATTTCGCTTTTGCTGACCCAGATAATCTCTTCGTCTTCATCTTCTTCGTTTTGATTATCTGGCACATCGTCGAGCCAGTCATCGGGTTGCTTGGTCATCTCTTGGCTCCCTAAAAAAAAGAGGCTAATCCTACCAGTTTATCGGGCGACTGCGAAATTGTTCTCTGAGTCTGATAGACTCAATAAATTCATACTTAAGATTAGACGGCAGGTCGATGAACGTATCTACTCAGGTTGCAGAACAACGTAAAGTGTTAGAACAGGCTGTCGCGCAGGCGCTGGAACTGGCGAAAGCCAGCACCGATGGAGCAGAAGTTGCGGTGACCAAAACCACCGGCATCGGCGTCAGTACCCGCTATGGCGAAGTGGAAAACGTCGAATTCAACAGCGATGGTGCACTTGGCATCACCGTCTATCATCAGAACCGCAAAGGCAGTGCTTCTTCAACCGACCTCAGCCCGGATGCCATCAAACGCACCGTGCAGGCGGCGATCGACATTGCGCGCTACACCTCGGTTGATCCTTTTGGTGCTCCGGCCGATCCCGATCTGCTGGCATTTGAAGCGCCGGATCTCGATCTTTACCATCCGTGGGAGATCGATGCCGATCGCGCTATCGAATGGGCCGCACAGGCAGAACAGGCGTCGTTGCAGGCTGACAAGCGCATTACCAATACCGAAGGCGGCAGCTTCAACAGCCACGTCGGCATCAAAGTCTTCGGTAACAGCCACGGCATGTTGCAGAGCTACTGCTCCAGCCGCCATTCGCTCTCCAGCTGCGTGATTGCCGAGCAGGATGGCAACATGGAGCGCGATTACGCTTACACCATCGGCCGCTCTATTGACGATCTGCAAACTGCCGATTGGGTAGGGCAAGAGTGTGCACGTCGTGTGTTGTCACGTCTGGCGCCGCGCAAACTGCCAACCATGAAAGCACCGGTGATCTTCGCGCCGGAAGTGGCGACGGGTCTGTTTGGCCATCTGGTCGGCATGATCAGCGGCGGCAGCGTCTATCGCAAAGCGACCTTCCTGCTGGATTCACTCGGCAAACAGATCCTGCCTGAGTGGCTGACGATTGAAGAGAAGCCGCATTTGCTGAAAGGACTGGCGTCTACGCCGTTCGACAGCGAAGGTGTCCGCACTCAGGCGCGCGACATCATCAAAGATGGCGTGCTGCAAAACTGGCTACTGACCAGCTATTCGGCACGCAAGCTTGGCCTGCAGAGCACTGGCCATGCGGGCGGCATTCACAACTGGCGCATTGCGGGCCAGGGGCATAGCTTTGAAGATATGCTGAAGCAGATGGGCCGTGGTTTAGTGGTCACCGAAATGATGGGCTCCAGCGTCAGCGCCATGACCGGTGACTATTCGCGCGGTGCCTCAGGCTTCTGGGTTGAAAACGGTGAAATCCAATATCCTGTGAGCGAGATCACAATTGCGGGCAACCTCAAGGATATGTGGCTCAATATGGTAACGCTCGGTAACGACATTGAAACGCGCAGCAATATACAATGCGGGTCGGTGCTGCTGCCGGAGATGAAAATCGCCGGACAATAAAGACATCGCTTCATGAAAGCAGCCCGCAAGGCTGCTTTTTTTTTAGCCCGACAATAAAACCCCCAAAATGATTCGCGTGACAGAAAGGCGGCAAGTGAATGAATCCTCAGGATATGACATCAGTAAGTGACTGAGGTGAGTGAGTCTGGCCAACGTGTCTGGAACCTGAAATATGACGGGAAATAAGGAATATTTATGCGTAAGCATGTGATTGCAATGTTGTCTCTCTCGCTGTTGTTCTCTTCAGCTAGCGTATTCGCTGCTGACCTGAAGAGTGATATGGATACCCTGAAAGATGGCCTGAGCGTGGTGAAGAAAACCTCTGATGCTCAGGAAATGCAAACCGCTCTCGGCAAGATGCGCCAGGCGGCGGAGGATGCTAAAAAATCCACGCCGGAAAAACTGGAAGGTCAGGCTGCCGATAGCGCCCAGATTAAGGATTATCACGCCGGTCTTGATTCTCTGATTGCGCAGATTGATGTCGTCGATCAGTTGGCGAAAGCCAACAAGCTCGACGAAGCCAAAACTGAAGCGAAGAAGTTGGAAGATATTCGTAACGCCAACCATAAGAAATTCCGCTGATAACCCGGCCAGCCCTGTGGCTGGCCTTATCTCCCCTCGCATTTCCTCCGTTTAAACGCATCGATTCCCGGCATAACTCGCGTTTTTGTGACCTGTTTCGCACACTTCATGCGTAGTGCGATCTGGCGCACACACGCCCGTGGGATTTCCACTTTGAGGTGGAAAAGATGCGTCTCCACAGCCTGAAGCGGAAAGCGTAATTTCTTTTCAACGCGAATTATCTCTAATTGTCCGCAGTAAACAGGAGTAGCAAGGTGAGGAGTGAAGCTGTCCCACTGAAACAGAGCACGCCGGAAGCCATTCAGGCGCTGGCGGATAACGTGATGAAGCAAATTGCGGCGATCTACGCTGCGCACCACATCGAAGCCAACGCCGTGCAGCAGCAGATGCTGGCCTCGCATGTGCGGGCGATGGCAGCGCGTTCGCTCACGGGTGAAGCCTTGCCGGAAGTGGAAGCCGAACTGTTTGAAGACATCTCGCCAGAAACCATGGCGCTGGCACAGCAGGTGGTCGATCTGTTTGGCAATCTGCCAAAAGAAGAAGCCTGGCTGCTATCGGTGCATATCGAAGTGGCGAAATCCAACGAAGCATAAATCGAGAGGAATTGAACATGGTAACAGTCGTGATTGGTGATCGTCTGGGTAAAGGTCAGAAAGTCGCAGCAGGGATTGAGAAAGCAGGCGGCCGTGCTGTTGTGGTGCCGGGCGTTGCAGCGGACATGAAGCTGGGCGATGTGATGAAAGCGGAAAACGCTGACTTCGGCATCTCTTTCTGCGGCAGCGGCGGTGCCGGTGCCATCACTGCGCAAAACAAATATGGCTACAAAGCCAAACACGGTATGCGTTCGATTGATGAAGGCGTGACCGCCATCAACGAAGGTGCCACCGTGCTGGGCTTTGGCTTTATGGATAAAGAAGAGCTGGGTGAACGTCTGGTGCAGGCCTGGAATAAAAAACACGGCAGCTAAGCATGAAACAGCAATACGAGACGCAGGTTACGGTGCAGGGCAAAGGCGACAGCAAAGCGAAAGCCTTTTCCGATGCACTGAGCAAGGTGCAGCAGCAAATGCTGCGCACCAGCCAAAAGATTCTGTTGCGCATTGAACCCATAGATGTGCGGGTGCTGCGCGCGCAGGAGAGCGTACGCACAGAGAAGTTCTTGTTCTTCTTTCTGGCGCGCGAACGACGGAATTACAGCGTCGAGCTGGAAATCACCGTCAGCGTCACCGTGATCGACACCGACAAGGTGGATTTCATCGCGACGAAATAAAAACGACAACAAAGGGTACAACAACATGTTTTTAATCATTTTGTTTAAGTCGTTGATCATTGGTGGATTGGTTGGCGT
The DNA here is from genome assembly GCA_948099535.1 of Jatropha multifida. Classification (NCBI taxonomy): domain Eukaryota; kingdom Viridiplantae; phylum Streptophyta; class Magnoliopsida; order Malpighiales; family Euphorbiaceae; genus Jatropha; species Jatropha multifida. The sequence goes on along the minus strand of CANUEX010079843.1, from coordinate 14,946 downwards.
TGGGGTAGGAGCGGGCGCAGCGCGCATGTTCCATGCACCGACCACGCAAGGTATGGGCGCGTTTCGTACCTTGGGTGAACTCAATTCCTGTGAGGGCGATCCCGCTTCGCACTTCTCCTTTGGTCTTGGCTTCTTCTTTAACGCCTGGGCATCGTCTGTGGCTGCAGGTTCCTTCACTCAGGACGTTGATCACCGCATTCTGCCTAACTGGGGCGCAGCCGCGTTGATGGTGAAAAATCGCAACGTCGCAGAAACCCTGCATAACCCAAAACGCATGGCGATTGCCTGCGGCATCATCGGCATGATCGTGGTGGCGTTCCTCAACAGCACGGCTTCTGCGGTGCCTGCAGCGTTGCAGGTTACGGCGGTTAAAGTGCTGGTGCCGGCGGCCAACCTGCTGGTGAACACCGTGATGCCGGTGATCTTCTGGCTGGCAGCGATTGATGCCGGTAAGAAATCCGGTTTCTGGGCGACCATCTTTGGTGGTCTGGCGCAGTTGATCATGGGCAATGCCGTACCAGGTCTGGTGCTGGGTATCCTGATTGGTAAAGGCGTGGAAGAGAGCGGCTGGAACAAAGTCACCAAAGTGATGATGTTCGCGATTGTGCTGCTGTTCGCTCTGAGCGGCTTCTTCCGTGGTTTCGACATGAAACTGCTGCAATCCTTCCAACTTGGCATTCCTGGCTGGCTGGACATGATTCACAACAGCCTGAGCGGCAAATAAGGAGCCTTGAGAATGAACGAGACCGAAAACAAAGGGTTCTGGTACGCCGACTGGTCTTTCCCGATCTTTGTTGGCCTGCTGTCCGCCGGGGTGTTTGCCGGTACGCACATGTACTACCTGTACGGCATCGGTGCATTTAACGAAGTGGCGTTTGTTTCGATGCTGCGTTCCGGCATGGAAACCGGCGTGTATGGCGCCGTGGCTGCGTTTGGTGCCAGCTTCCTGTTTGCTCGCATCATCGAAGGTTCGCTGGTCGGGATTCTGGATATCGGCGGCGCGATTCAAACCGGAGTCGGGCTGGGCGTTCCCGCTTTACTGCTGGGCGCGGGCATCGTGTTCCCGGTGGCGAACTTTGCGGCATCACTGGCAACGGGCCTGGTGGTGGGTTTAGCCATTGGCTATCTGATTATCCTGGCGCGTAAGTTCACCATCAATCAGAGCGACTCCACTTACGGTGCGGACGTGATGATGGGTGCAGGTAATGCTTCCGGCCGCTTCCTTGGGCCGTTGATTATTCTGTCTGCGATGGCGGCATCGATTCCCATCGGCCTCGGTTCGCTGGTGGGTGCGCTGTTGTTTTATCTGTGGAACAAACCGATCACCGGTGGCGCGATTTTAGGTGCCATGGCGTTAGGCGCGATGTTCCCGGTTTCGCTGTAAAGCTGTCATCGATTTAACGGTCGCCCTTCATGGCGACCCTACGATTGAACAGTGCATTCTGTGGGGGGCGCATTAATGCCCCCACACAGATGTGATGCAGATTCCGAAGGGTGCGTATTCATGCGCACCAGGCTGAATGCAGGTTGTTAAGGAGTAAATATGTTTGATCTGATTCTGCGCCGCGCGCGTTTGTGCGACGAACAGCTGGTGGATATCGCCATCCAGCAGGGCAAAATTGTCGCGGTCGGCGACGTCAGCGGTTCAGCTCAGCAGGAGCGCGATTTAGAGGGGCGCTATTACGTCAGCGCAGGCTGGATCGACAGCCACGTGCACTGCTATCCCAAATCCCCCATCTATCACGATGAAGCCGATGCGATTGGCATGGCGCAGGGCGTCACTACCGTGGTTGATGCAGGCAGCACCGGCGCGGATCATATCGACGATTTCTATCAGCTCACCCGTTCCGCCATCACCGAAGTGCGCGCGCTGATCAACATCTCACGTACCGGCATCATCACCCAGAACGAGCTGGCCGATATGGCGCAGATTGACGGTGACGCCGTGGTGCAGGCGGTGAAACGTCGCCCGGACTTTATCGTGGGGCTGAAAGCGCGCATGAGCAGCAGCGTGGTGGGTGAGAATGGCATTCAGCCGCTGATTCGCGCCAAAGCTATTCAGCAGGCGGCGGGAAATCTGCCACTGATGGTGCACATCGGCAACAATCCGCCGGTGCTGGAAGAGATTGCCGATCTGCTCACTTCCGGCGACATCATTACTCACTGCTTTAACGGCAAACCAAACCGCATTCTTTCACCACAGGGTGAGTTGAAAGCGGCAGTGAAAAACGCCATCGCGCGTGGCGTAAAACTGGATATCGGCCACGGCAGTGCCAGCTTCAGCTTTGAAGTGGCCCGTCAGGCCATCGCGCAGGGCATTCTGCCCGACACCATCAGTTCGGACATTTATTGTCGCAACCGCATCAACGGCCCGGTACATAGCCTGGCGCACGTGATGTCGAAATTCTTCAGCATTGGCATGACGCTGCCGCAGGTTATCGACTGCGTCACCGGCAATGCCGCGGCTGGCCTGCGCTTAGCGGGCAAAGGGCGCTTAACAGAAGGTTATGACGCCGACCTGACCATTTTTACCGTCAAAGAGGAAGCCCGCCCGTTCGTCGATGCTGAAGGCGAACGGGTTTTGGGTGAGCAACATTTGCTGCCGCTGGCCGTGGTTATCGCGGGTAAGTGGCATCTGACTGATGAAGGGAAAGCTAATCATGTCTTCGATTTATGAAAAATATGACCTGAAACAGGTCATCAATGCCTCCGGTCGTATGACCATTCTGGGTGTTTCAACGCCGTCTGCCGATGTGGTGGAGACCGTCAGCTACGGTTTGAATCACTATTTCGAGATCAAAGATCTGGTCAACAAAACCGGCGCCTACATCGCTAAATTGCTGGATGTGGAAAATGCGGTGGTGGTTTCCTGCGCCTCTGCGGGCATCGCACAGAGCGTGGCGGCGGTGATCGTCAAAGATAACGACTGGCTGCTGGACAACCTGCATGCCGCGCCGCTGACGGTGCCGCACGATATCGTGGTGCCGAAAGGCCATAACGTGAACTTCGGTGCGCCGGTAGGTGCGATGGTGGCGCTGGGCGGCGGACGTCTGGTGGAGGCTGGTTACAGCAACGAATGTTCGCCTGAACAGCTGGCTGCCGCCATCACGCCCACCACGGCGGCGCTGTTGTACATCAAATCACACCACTGTGTGCAGAAGAGCCACCTGAGTGTGGAGCAGGCGGCGGTGGTCGCGCGTCAACACGGTATCCCATTAATCGTGGATGCGGCGGCAGAAGAAGATCTGCAGTGCTACTACCAGATGGGTGCGGACCTGGTGATCTACAGCGGCGCCAAGGCGATTGAAGGGCCGACCAGCGGTCTGGTGATTGGCCGCACTCAGTACGTTGAGTGGGTCAAACGTCAAAGCAACGGTATTGGCCGCGCGATGAAAGTCGGTAAAGAAGGCATTCTTGGTCTGACGCAGGCGATTGAAAACTATCTGGTGCAGCCGAAAACCACCGGTGCAGAGATGGTGGCCAACATGACGCCGTTTATCGACAACCTCAATACGCTGAATGGTGTGTCCGCACGCGTAGTGTGGGATGCGGCAGGCCGAGATATCGCCCGTGCTGAGATCAAGTTCGATGAAGCCGTCACACAATGGCCAACCGGCGAGCTGGTGCAGGCGTTGAAAACCGGCGACATCGCTATTTACTTCCGCGGCTACAAAGCCAATGAAGGCATTATCGAAGCCGACGTGCGCAGCGTCAGCGCCGATCAGTTGCATATTATCTTTAGCCGTATCCAGGCGTTACTCAGCGGAGGAAAACGCGCATGAGTCTGAACCCGAATTTTTATCAGGGCCGTCTGTGCCTCAACGTGCTGGCCGGTTCTAAGCAGAACGCCAAAGAGATCTGGCAGGCCGCAGAAGGCCACGTGCTGGTGGGCGTGTTATCAAAAAATTACGCGAGCAATGAAGAAGCGATTGCTGATATGCGCGAGTACGCGGCGCTGATCGACAACGCGCTGTCCGTCGGACTGGGCGCGGGCGATCCTAATCAGTCGGCGATGGTGAGTGAGATCTCAGCGGTGCTGCAACCGCAGCACGTGAACCAGGTGTTTACCGGTGTGGCGACCAGCCGCGCGCTGCTCGGGCAGAATCACACCGTGGTCAACGGTCTGATTTCGCCAACCGGCACGCCGGGCCTGGTGAAAATTTCCACCGGACCGCGCAGCTCGCAGCTGGAAGATGCGATTGTGCCGATCGACAGCGCCATCGCCATGCTGCAGGACATGGGGGGCAGTTCGGTGAAATACTTCCCGATGGGCGGCTTAAAAGCGGTGAATGAGTACCGTGCCGTTGCTGAAGCCTGTGCGCGTCACGACTTCTGGCTGGAACCGACCGGCGGCATCGATCTCAATAACTTCGAAGCCATTGTGCAGATTGCACTCGATGCGGGCGTCAGCAAAGTGATTCCACACGTCTATAGTTCGATCATCGACAGTGCCACTGGCGACACGCGCATTGACGATGTGCGTCAGCTTCTGGCAACGTGCAAGAAACTGCTGTAACAAACGAGTCACAGGTGAAGCTCCGTGAGATTTCCCAATCAGCGTCTGGCCCAACTTTTCGCTGCGCTGCAAAACGAAACGCTGCCGCAGGATGAGCTGGCGCGCCGCTTTTCTGTTTCAACGCGCACGGTGCGCACCGATATCACCGCGCTGAATGCGCTGCTGGAGCAACACGGCGCACAGTTCGTACTGGCGCGCGGCGCGGGATATCAGCTGAAGATCGACGATGTGGCGCTTTTTGACCGTCTGCAGGAAGAGAGCGCCGCGCCGCTGCGCGTGCCGCGCACTTCTCAGGATCGCGTGCGCTATTTGCTCACGCGTTTTCTCACCGCCGCCTATTCTCTCAAGCTGGAAGACCTGTCGGAAGAGTGGTTTGTCAGCCGCGCCACCCTGCAAAGCGATATGGCGGAAGTGCGCGAGTGGCTGGGCCGCTATCATCTGAATATCGAAACCAAGCCGCATTACGGCATGAAGTTGTTCGGCAGCGAAGCGGCGATCCGCACCTGCCTGACGGATTTGCTGTGGCAGATTGATCAGGAGATGCCCGATAGCCCGCTGTTGACGGTGGAAGCGCTGCACAGCGGCATCCTGGCACAGCTGGAACCGCTGTTGCAGCACTGCTTTAATCAGTATGCGATTCGCCTGAGCGATGAGGGCGAGCGCTATCTGCAGATTTACTGTGCGGTGGCGGTGCGACGCATCAGCGAAGGTTTCCCGCTCAACGATCCCGGCGCGGAAGATGTCGGTGAAGAGGTGCGCGAAGCCGCGCATCATCTGGTGAATCTGATGCAGCCGCTGGTCGGCAAACCGATCTCGCAGGCGGAAGAGAACTGGCTGCGCGTCAATATCGCCGCCCGGCAGATTCAGGCGCTGTCGCCCAGCACCATTAATGCTGATGATGCCGATGCGCTGGTCGATTACCTGCTGAACTACATCAACACCCATTACAACTACCGCTTGCAGCAGGATGAGCAGCTGCGAGCCGATCTGCTCACCCATATCAAAACCATGATTACCCGGGTGCGCTACCAGATTCACATCCCCAATCCGCTGCTGAGTAACATCAAACAGCACTATCCGATGGCGTATGACGTGACGCTGGCGGCGGTGACCAGCTGGGGAAAATACACGCCCTATAGCATCAGCGAGAACGAAATCGGTTTTCTGGTGCTGCACATCGGTGTCGGGCTGGAGCGGCATTACGATGTCGGCTATCAACGCCATCCGCAGGTGCTGCTGGTGTGCGACAGCGGCAACTCTACACTGCGCATGATTGAAGCGCTGCTGCTGCGTAAATACCCGCAGTTGGTGGTCACGGCGCGTTTGTCGCAGCGTGATTATGAGATGCGCGAACACATCGACGAAGATTTCGTGATTTCCACCGTGCGTTTGAGTGAGAAGAATAAGCCGATTGCGGTGATGTCGCCGTTCCCGACCGAGTTCCAGCTGGAGCAGTTGGGCAAGCTGGTGCTGGTGGATCGCACACGGCCTTACATGCTGGAAAAATACTTCGATGCACAGCACTTTATGGTGCTGGATAAGCCGATGACGCAATCCGCGCTGTTCCGCGTGTTGTGCGATCAGCTGGAGTCAGAAGGCTGTGTGGATGCGGACTTTTATCCCTCCGTTGAAGAGCGAGAAGCGATTGTCAGCACCCTGCTCGGCGAAGGCATTGCGCTGCCACACTCACTGGGATTGCTGGCGAAGAAAACCGTGGTGTATACCGTGCTGGCACCGCATGGCGTGAGCTGGGGTGATGAAACCGCTTCGGTGATTTTCCTGCTGGCGATCAGCAAAAGCGAATACGAAGAGGCGATGGCGATTTACGATCTGTTCGTCACTTTCCTGCGGGAGAGGGCGATGACCCGATTGCGCGATTGCGCGGATTTCGTCAGCTTTAAAGCGGTGGCGATCGATTGTCTCAGCCGGATGTGAGGGTAAACCAGGGTGGGATGCAGCCAGCACGACAACGTCCGGGCTGCATCCCGGCTGACGAGGTTTGAGATGAATACCCACACTACAACGTCCCACACGCATCCCGCCCCAGGATGTTTGGGAAGTATGCCGACGCTTTACTATTCGGCCTGGATGCCGGGCTGTGATGATTGGGATGAATATCCCGCTACACTGTTGGGGGAGAGTCGGCATTTATGCCGACCAGGTCTTAATCAGCTACGCTGCTTCGCCAGCAATCGCGGGATCTCACGCAAGCACCACGCTTTGGCTTCACCCATGCTATCGCGGCGCCATGCCATAATAATATCCACTTCACGGGTGTATTCGGCACTCACCACACGCAGACGGCCTTCGGCGATGTCCTGTTCCACCATCGGATAAGGCATGGTGGCGACACCCAATCCTGCCAGCAGGGCGCGACGTTTATCGTCCATACTGCTCACCGTCAGGCGCTGCTGTTTATCCAGCAACTGTACCGTTAACACCGGGCGTTCGCGCGCGGTATCCGCCACCGCGATACCGCGATACTTCACGCGCGTCACTTCAGACAGCGGCTCGGCTTCCTGATGAATCGGGTGATCCGGACTGGCCACGTAGACGCTCATAATGCTGTAGAGCTTACGGGTGTTGATCTCGGTTGATGCACGGAAATGCATATCAGGCGCAATCACGATGTCCGCGCGGCCCTGTTCCAGACGCTCCCACGCGCCAGCCAGCACTTCCGTCACCAGCGAAATCTGCGTATTGGCTTTCTCCGCCAGCTTTTCAACGACAGGAAACAGCAGATTAGTGGGGATCAGTGCTTCGGCTACGATGGTGAGATGGGTTTCCCAACCGCGAGCCAGCGCTTCGGCATCGGTGGTGAGTTTATCGGCCGCTTCCAGCAGCACGCGCCCACGCTCCAGCAGCATACGCCCGACATTGGTGAACTTGGTGCGATGGCCGGAGCGGTCAAACAGCACCACGTCCAGTTCCTCTTCCAGCTTCTGCATGGTGTAGCTCAATGCAGAGGGAACGCGGCCCAGTTCATCGGCTGCCGCAGCAAAGCTACCACGACGATCAATAGCATCCATCACACGTAAAGCTTCGAGGGTTAACGCGCGGTCTTTTGCCATGCCGGTTCTCTGTCAGTAAATTTGAATATGCCAGGCAGATTAACTGGCTAACAATCCGGCGTCCAGCCTTTTACCATTAACGTATAAAGCCTGTGGTCGAATCTCACCGCAGTGCGTCGGAGGTAAATCATGATGACAACCCGCTGCGCGTCCGCATGTGGCCAGGCCGATTTCGGTTGGTTGCAGGCGCGATACAGCTTCTCTTTTGGCCACTATTTTGACCCGAAATTAATGGGCTACGCTTCATTGCGTGTGCTTAATCAGGAAGTGCTGGCACCCGGTGCGGCGTTCCAGCCACGCAGCTATCCGCAGGTGGATGTGCTGAACCTGGTGTTGCAGGGCGAAGCAGAGTACCGCGATAGCGAAGGTAACCACCTGATCGCGCGGGAAGGCGAAGCCATGCTGCTGTCGGCGCGGCAGGGCGTGAACTACAGTGAAATCAATATCAGCAAAGATCACCCGCTAACACGTATGCAGCTGTGGCTGGCGGCCTGCCCGGATCGCGAGAATCCGCTGCTGCAGAAAATCGCTGTGCCGCAGCAGACCCGTTTCTTGCTGGCCTCGCCAGACGGCGTGGATGGCAGCCTGCAACTGCGTCAGCAAGTTTGGGTCCATCAGGTGATACTCGCACCCGGTGAGCAGCATACGGTGAAACTGAACGGTCCTCGCGCCTATCTGCAATCCATCCACGGTTCGTTGGATCTGCAGGCAAGTAGCGCCAATCAGGAGTTACTGAGCTGCGGTGACGGCGCGTTCTTGAGTGAAGAACAGCAGATTACGTTGCAGGCGAAAACGCCGCTGCGTGCCCTCGTCATCGATTTACCGGCATAAAAAAAGGCAGCCTGCTGAGGCTGCCCTTGTCTGTGGTTGGGGCGCAACTGACTGCGCCCGTCAGATGCAGATTACTTCAGAATGGTGAACGCGGTCGTTACGTGTTTCACTCCGCTCACACGACTGGCCACATCGGCCGCCGCAGTGGCTTCCTGTTGTGTCACCAGACCCAGCAGGAACACTTCACCGTTTTCCGTGGTCACTTTCACGTTCGACGATTTCACCTGATCGCTACCCAGCAGCTGCGAGCGGATTTTGGTGGTGATCCAGGTATCGGATGATGACGTTCCGAGGCTCACTTTCTGGCCGGTACGGATTTCGTTATACACTTCGGTGGCACCATCCACGCCCATCGCAATCTGCTTGGCGCGGCTCGCCAAATCAGCCGATGGTGATTGGCCGGTCAGCAGCACTTTGCCCTGATAAGCGGTGACCACGACGCGCGCCTGGTTTTTAATTTGTTCATCTTTAGCCAGTGCGTTAGTGACACGCAGTTCCAGCGTACCATCATCCACTTGCGTACCCACGGTGCGCGGGTCCGTTGCCGTTTTGGTCGCCACAGCGGCGCCGCCTGCCACAACGGCAACACAGCCCTGCAGCATCATGGCAGTTAAAAGAATGGCGACAGCGTTCAATGCTTTCATTTGAGCTCCTTCAGTCATTCCTGGTGTGGGAACAAAGTGTTATCAATCAAATCACACAGGCAGTTCAGCGTCAGCATATGCATTTCCTGAATGCGTGCACTGCGATGTGACGGAATGCGAATTTCCACATCGTGCGGACCCAACAGGCCCGCCAGCTCACCGCCATCATGGCCGGTCAGCGCGACGATAGTCATATCGCGAGTCACCGCAGCTTCAACCGCTTTAACAATATCGCGGGTGTTGCCACGGGTTGAAATAGCCAGCAGCACATCACCGGCCTGACCAAGCGCGCGAACCTGCTTGGCATAAACTTCATCGTGGAGACGATCGTTGCCGATTGCCGTCAGCATGACATTGTCGGCGCTCAGTGCCAGCGCAGGCAGGCTGGGGCGCTCGGTCTCAAAACGGTTAATCATACTGGCGGCAAAATGCTGAGCATTGGCCGATGAAGCACCGTTACCACAACTCAGGATTTTGTTACCGTTCAGCAGCGACTGCACCAGCGTCATAGCGGCGCGAGAAATCGCATCCGGCAGTGCCTCCGCAGCGGCGATTTGAGTCTGAATACTTTCGGTAAAACACGCTTTAATTCTGTCCTGCACAAGACCACCTGGTTCTATCCATCGGCATTAAAGGCATCGGGCAGCCATTCCAGCTCACGCCCGGTAATGGCAATGATGTCAAAACGGCAATTCACCGTATCAAAACTGCCGCCGCGTGCCAGCAACCACCATGCAGCGGTACGCAGCAGCTTTTGTTGTTTCTGGCGCGTCACGCTGGCGGCGGCACCGCCGTAGCGCGCATCGCGTCGATAGCGCACTTCGACAAACACCCAGCAATCGGCGTCTTGCATAATGAGGTCAATTTCCCCACTGCGGCAACGCACGTTGCTGGCAACCCATCGCAGCCCGGCGCGCTCCAGATAGCCACGCGCCTGCTGCTCCTGCTCAGCGCCAATGCGCTGGCGGTTTACTGCACCGGAACGATTTGTCCCTGACGATACTGGTTCCATGCCAACTTCCTGTTGATCACGCAATCCGTGTCGGCGCTCAGTTTGCCGGTGTTGCCGTCAATGGCAAAGCCAGGCACCTGGCGCATCTGGTTAAAGTGATTCGCCAGCGTCCAGGCATCAATGCCCATCGCGTAGAGGCGAACCAGCGAATAATCGTTGTTAAACGACTTCGCCGCCTGCTGCATCAGACCCGGATTGTTACCGGAGAGCAGCGGAATATCACTGAACTGCAGGCCATCCATTTCCAGACGGAAGTCTGGACCGGCACCCGCCTGCGCACTGCGGGAGCTGGCATACAGTGCGATGTTGTTGCGGCTGCTGGTGCGCATCGCAATCATCGGCTTGATCAGTTGCAGCTCGTCCTGGCTGGCCACGATGTACACGGCATCCACACTGCCGCCGCTGGCATCGGCCGTTGGCGCTGGCGGGGTGGTTTGCGGCGCCGGAATGGTCAGGCCCGCAACAGCCACGCCGGCAGACTGCGGCTGTTCAACCGTCAGCGGCGTGCCACTCAATGCGATACCAGCCCCGCTATTAATACCTTGTTTCAGCTCAGAAACGCCACCGAAACGCTGTTGCAGTACGGTGGAACCGCCGAGTTTCTGCCACTCCTGTGCGAACGCCTTGCTGACGCGATCGCCATAGCTGCTACGCGGTACCAGCAGTAATGGCTGGCGTTTGCCTTGCTCGTAGATATGGTGCGCGGCATCGCGCGCTTCGTCTTCAGGAGAAAGCGCAAAATAACAAATATTCGGATGGTTCTGGATCTGTTCTGGCTCATTCAGCGCCAGCACGTTAAGGGGTGTCTGGCTATTCACCACCGACTCGACGTCGTTTTTCAACAGTGGACCCACCACGATGGTCGCGCCATCCTGCTGTGCCTGCTGCATCACCTGGGCAATCGGCTGGCTGCTGGTGTCATAAACTTTAACCTGAGCGCTGCTGTCCGGCTGAGCTGCCGTTGTCGCCGGTTGTGCGGCGGGCTGCGGCTGTTCGGTCTGTGGCGGCATATTACCTGCCATGGCCGGGCTGACAACCGTGTTAGCGGCAGCGTTAGCATCGGCAGGCTGTTGTGCATTGGCATCGCCAGTCTGTTGTGCTGACGGCTGACCATTGGCATCGGTTGCCGCTGGCGCAGCAGGGGCAGGTTGCGGGGCTGGGGCAGTTAACACGCCATTTTTGGCATCGTTAAAACCTTTCTGAATCGCATTGGCAAAAACCTGTGCCTGGCCATTCAGTGGCAGCAGAAGCGCGATGGTGCTGGTCGAGGCTTTGGTGAAGTTTTGCACCTGGCTAAGCTGCGTCGGCAGCGTTTTCGCGCCCGGATTCTGCGGATAGCGCGTCTGCCAGTCTTTGATCGCGGCTTTCAGCATCTGCGGGTCCTGGCTATTGGTGTGCCAGGTGTTGAGCAGATCCAGCCAGCCTTGCAGGGTGTTCTCATTGGCGTTAATCACCAGGCTGTTCAGCTGATCCTGCGTCATTTGCGTCAGAGCTTGCCAGGTGGCGTCAATATTGCTCTGGTGGTCGGCGCCTTGCAGCAGCGGTTCCTGAGCAATATAGGCGCGTAAGAGCGCGAGTGAAGGGCGATTCTGTGCCGCAGCGATTTGCAGTGCGTAGTAGCGTACCTGCTGATCCTGAGACAGGCCATCAGTCTTCACCTGACCCAGCGTCTGCTGAGCGCCGCCGAAATCCTGCTGACCAATCTGCATCTGCGCGCGCAATAATTGCAGTTCCTGCTGCTGCACTGCAGAGAGCTGCTGTGGCAGTTGCGAGATCTGATCGTTAGCCTGCGGATACTTTCCTTCCTTCAACAGGGCACGGATGGCAAGTAATTGCCAGTCGGTCTTGCTATCATCGCTGCTTTGCTGCACCTGCTGCAGATAATAGTCAGACCGGCCAGTAGCAGGCCCCTGAATATTGACGTTGGAGGTTTGCTGCGGTCCCTGGCCGCTACAGGCGGCTAAAATCAGTCCAGCGAGAAGAACAGGTACAAAGCGTCCTGCTTTATGACGTACGACTTTTGAAGGAAGCATACTGTATCCAGTGATGTTTTTTTCTAGATGCTCAATATTAAATCGGCAATTCGGATGAAACAATGAAACAACTCGATCGGGCAGAGATTTCTGCCAGCACGCTCTATATCGTTCCTACCCCGATCGGTAACCTGGGTGATATCACCCAGCGTGCGCTGGCGGTGCTTGCGAGCGTCGATCTGGTCGCAGCGGAAGATACACGTCATACCGGGCTGTTGCTACAACATTTCGCCATCAATGCGCGACTGTTCGCACTTCACGACCACAACGAACAACAGAAAGCAGAAGTGTTGTTAGCCAAGCTGCAAGAAGGCCAGAGCATTGCGCTGGTCTCGGATGCGGGCACGCCATTAATCAACGATCCTGGCTATCATCTGGTACGTCGCTGCCGTGAAGCAGGTGTGCGCGTGGTTCCGTTGCCGGGTGCCTGCGCGGCGATTACAGCATTAAGTGCGGCGGGGTTACCGTCAGATCGTTTCTGTTACGAAGGATTTCTGCCCGCCAAGAGTAAAGGCCGCTGCGATGTGCTGCGCTCCCTCGAGAATGAACCACGTACCCTCATTTTTTATGAATCCACTCACCGTTTGATCGATAGCCTGCAAGACATGGTGAGCGTATGGGGTGCCGATCGCTATGTGGTGCTGGCGCGCGAAATTACCAAAACCTGGGAAACCATCCAGGGCGCGCCGGTGGGCGAGCTGCTGGCCTGGGTATTGGAAGATGAAAACCGTCGCAAAGGCGAGATGGTGCTGATTGTTGAAGGGCACAAGGCCGATGAAGAAGCGCTGCCTGCCGAAGCGTTGCGCACCCTGGCGTTGCTGCAAACTGAGCTGCCGCTGAAAAAAGCCGCTGCGTTAACAGCGGAAATTCATGGCGTTAAGAAGAACGCCCTGTATAAGTACGCGCTGGAGCAGCAAGAGGCGTGACAAACACGGGCGGATCGCCTATTATCCCGCGCCGAAGCTGACCAGACAGTCGCCGCTTTGTCGTCGTCCCTTTCGGGGGAGACGGGCAGAGGGGAGGAAAGTCCGGGCTCCATAGGGCAGGGTGCCAGGTAACGCCTGGGGGGCGCAAGCCTACGACCAGTGCAACAGAGAGCAAACCGCCGATGGCCCAGTAATGGGATCAGGTAAGGGTGAAAGGGTGCGGTAAGAGCGCACCGCGCGGCTGGCAACAGTTCGTGGCACGGTAAACTCCACCCGGAGCAAGGCCAAATAGGGGTTCACAAGGTACGGCCCGTACTGAACCCGGGTAGGCTGCTTGAGCCAGTGAGCGATTGCTGGCCTAGATGAATGACTGTCCAAGACAGAACCCGGCTTATCGGTCAGTTTCGACTCTTCAAAAAAGACGCCCACAGGTGAAAACCTGTGGGCGTTTTGCTTTTTGGGTTTTAAGCTTTGCCGTTAGCCCCGGCCGTGCGGTTCGTTCCAGTCAAACGCCGGTCCCAGTGAAATCACGCCACTCGGGTTAATGGTTTTATGGCTGCAATAATAATGATGGCGAATATGCGGCAGGTTCACCGTCTCAGCAATGCCTGGCATCTGGTAAATATCACGCAGAAAGCCGTTGAGGTTGCGGTAATCACTAATACGATGGCGGTCGCATTTAAAGTGGGTCACATAGACCGGGTCAAAACGCACCAGCGTGGTCCACAGTCGCAGGTCAGCCTCGGTTAACTGGTTGCCGGTGAGATAGCGATGCTGACCAAGAATCTGCTCCAGGCGCGCCAGGGAATGAAACAGCGCAGTGACCGACTCATCGTAAGCCGCCTGTGAGGTGGCGAAACCGGATTTATACACGCCATTGTTTACTGTGTCGTAAATCCAGCCGTTCAGCTCATCAATTTGTGGCCGCAATGCTGCTGGATAGTAATCCCCGGCCCGCGCACCCTGCGCATCAAAGGCGCTATTCAGCATGCGGATGATATCGGCGGATTCGTTGCTCACAATGGTGTGCTGATGCTTATCCCACAGCACCGGTACGGTGACGCGTCCACTGTAGTGCGGATCGGCATGCAGATAGAGTTGATACAGATATTCGTTCTGGTACAGCGAATCACCCGTGGCGTCGGGGAAATCGTCGTCAAAGGTCCAGCCGTTTTCCAGCATCAGCGGATGCACTACCGACACGGAAATCATCTCTTCCAGCCCCTTGAGTTTACGCATCAGCAGGGTGCGATGCGCCCACGGGCAGGCGAGTGAAACATATAAATGATAGCGATCACGTTCGGCGGCAAAACCGGCGTTGCCGGTAGGGCCTGCGCTGCCATCGGCGGTGACCCAGTTGCGCCATACCGCTTCTGTGCGTTTGAAGCGGCCACCGGTTGACTTCGTATCATACCAGGTGTCATGCCAGACACCGTCAATCAGTTGTCCCATAAGCCCTCCATAAAAAAATGGGGCGAGGAATATCCTCGCCCCTTTTCAGTATATGCTGCGTTCAGCTTGCGTGCTTAGCGTGCAGTCGCCGGCTGCAAACGCTGACGAATCACGCGGTCGATGCTGTAAGCACCTGGACCCACCAGACCCAGCACCAGGAAGCCACCTGCGATTGACAGGTTTTTCATAAACATCAGCTGGTTAACACCTTCTGCGAAGTTGCTGTGGAACAGGAACGCCGTCAGGATGGTGAAACCCGCAGTAAACAACGCGGTGAAGCGGGTCAGGAAACCAAACAAAATTGCCAGACCACCACCCAGTTCGAGCAGAATGACCAGCGGCAGCAGGAAGCCCGGCACGCCCATAGATTGCATGTACTGTGCGGTGCCCGCGTAACCGGTGAGTTTACCCCAGCCTGCGGTGATAAACAGAATGGTCATAAGAACGCGTGCCAGCAACAG
>CANUEX010079841.1:0-13954 GCA_948099535.1 Jatropha multifida | reverse complement strand
AGAACCCGTAATATAGCTTTGTAACCTTCTAGCTTTAATGAACAATAGGCATGACCTAGACCATGCAAGATAATTTGTACCATTTAGCTTCACCGGACTGATTTGTAACGACGGGTTGTCATATGAAGCACCAACTTTAGTATCAATACCATCACCTATTGTCAAAAGACAGCAGAAACTACTGAAATCAGGTCTGAATACCGTAAAAAACACCTGAAAAATAATGCAACCCAAAAGACAGCCCCGAAAACACAAGAACCAGTGCAGGAAAATAGTCTAGGAGGAGGCGCAACACCAAGGTGACGCTGCCGGAGAAGTGGCCGGAGTACGCGCCACGTGCCGGTGCGTGAAGAAGACTGCAAAACCTGTCAGCAGCGCGTGAGCCCACGCGCGGCGTCTGCTGGTGACCGGAAAGTGGGCAAAGGCCCGCCGGCGACTCTTCTTCCACCTGGTCTGGGCGGTGACAATTCACTTTCTCTCCTATGGTCGCTGTAGCTTCAACCTAGGTTAGGGTTTTTCTCTCTCTAGTGTTCTCTCTCTCCTGTGTTTGGGCTGACGAAAGGTGGATTTTAGGCTCTGGTACCATGTTGATTTTATGTGTAATGTGAGAGCTTTTATTGCTTCTTTCTTAACTAATGAGATACAATTCATTCTCATTTATAGATGTAGGCTATTTCTAAAATACCTAAGCTACCCTTTACACCTAAACTATACTACTCATACATACAGTAATATATCACAACATGGAGTAATTTTACTGTTACACCAAACCACCCTCTGAAGAACATATGAAAGGAACATAAAAGGGGAATAAAAAAGAGAATAAAGTTGCTTTCTTATCTATGTTTTGGATATGTGAGGAAATAAGGAGAAACAATGATTCTTTGAATAATAAAATTATGAGTTCCCTTGACTTTGTGGAAAAGAAAAATATTGAATAAGGATAAAACTGTAATTCTGATAATTTTCCTCCCAAACTAGAAAGGAAAAAACTTGCAGGCCTATAAGTATTTTCTTCTACACATATTTTTCATTTCCTCCATTTGAAATATATTTATTTTGCTACTCTGTTTTCTTTCTTCCTCATTTCCCCTCAATCCAAACATAATGTAAAATACAAGTCATTATTTTTTATGCGTCATTTACCTTAGTTAACAAAGAAAAAGCTTGGTGGTTACCTTCTTTAGTGAAGCATTTTTCAATGAAGAATGCTGTTTTTGAAAATCAAACAGGGGAGTCCAATTTCCCTTGTAGAATTGAAGAAAGAAGCAGCAAGGAAGTGTGCTTTCCTCCTGCTAATATGCTCACAATTGCTTGAAACACTGGTGGTCTTTTGCATCTTTCTTGCTGGAATTCCTTTTGAAGGATCTTTAAGATTTTTATTACTATTTTAATGAATTTTGGGTTGCTTGAGATTAAGTGAGGTAGTTTCTTTTAGTACTTACCTGTTCCTACAAAGGTTCATTTTAGTACTTTTCTGTTCCTGCAAAGGTTTCTTTTTCCCCCTTTGAGAACTCTGTGGCATTTATAATTCATGAAAGTGAGTGGGTGCGGTAAAGAAAGCCAATGGGAGGTGGAGGAACAAAAAGGAAAGTGAAGAAAGGAAACAAAAACGAAATAATAGCTTATGGCAGTTTTCGGAAGGCAATCCCAAATTAGAATCTGTTCTCATATTATTTTGCCAACTTTTATGTAGGTTGAAAATGGCTTCTTACTGCCACGTGCTGTTTGTATGTGGCTCATAGTCTAAAATCATGCTAGGAACTGGAAGATAAAAGTCCATGTCTAGATTAGTCTTGTCTTGCATTGATTGGTATTATTTAAAAATAAGTCTTGAATACCGTGTTCTCCTGGATGGGAGGAAATCTCAATGTGGTTTAAAAGAGTTGTTTTTTTTATTCCGTATATGCTAGTGTACTTTTTTTTTTCATTTTGTGATGTCAAGAATCCTATTTACTTATTGTCAATTTGGTTCCTATACTTCTTATTACTTATTGTTCTACTTTTGTGCGGTGTAGGTTAATTCTATTGGTGCAGAGGTACTAGAATTTATCTCAGATTTTGGGAAACCCACTGCACCGCTTCCTGCAGCAATTGTTGCATGTGTTCCAAATAAAGTGCACATTGATGGAGTGGGTGAAACTGAATTTAAGATATCACCAAGTGAAATTACAGCCGCTATAAAATCAGGATTAGACGAACCAATTGAGGCTGAGCCAGAGGTTTCATTCCTTCCCATTTTTAATTCAAATTGTTACAGCCAAATGCTGAATCAAACATCATGCTGCGTTAATACTTCTGTTTGCTTGTGTAGCTTGAAGTGCCAAAAGAACTGATATCTTCGTCACAGTTAGAAGAGTTACTATCAGAACGCCAACCTTCGTTTGTTCCTTTACTCCCAGAAAATGTCGAAAGATTGCATGACCTGGAGACAGGAATCACTCAATGTCGTCTTTCAAATGGAATTGCTGTAAACTACAAGGTATAGCTTGTATTTTTTTACTTGGGTGGTTGGGCTAACTATAGTAAAATTGACTTTCTATATCATAAGGTTATTTTATATGCCATTGATCACTTTTCCTGTTTGTTTATGCATTTAATTGCAGAATTTATCTTTTCTAAATAATTAAGAAAATTGCAATAATAGTGAAGAAAAGGAGTACCTTGTTTTGGTAGAGAAACCATCTGAAACAAAGGAGCTTTTTCCAATCTTATCACATGTCTGCTTGAGGAAATCTTTTTCCAATCTTTACACATACCTGCTTGAGGAACCCCATAGAGATCTTAGAGAAGACAACAAAAAGAAATTATGGCAGCTTCTCCTAACAAAAATAAAAAAAATATAAAAATTACTCTCCAAAAGAGCTTTTTCCAACTGCAAAGAGTCTATTGCTTCTTTCTGGAAGTCCTTGAAGTCCTTACAATTAATTAACATGTAACCTTCCGAGATATGCAGGCTAATAAACTGCTAATTCAGCAAAATTTGTCACAGAAAATCGGAAGTATGTGAACCTCATCAGTATGCAAACTCAAAAGCATGTAAGGTGATAGTGCCTTAATAGGTCTTATTTGTCACTTGTAACATGTCAATAGTGTTAATTTTATCAAGTAATAGTTGCCAAACAAATAATTATAAGCTTAAAGGAAGCTAACCTTCTGTCCATGACTTGAATGGGGAGAACTGATTGAATAGGTTAGACCTTGTTGGCATTAGCTGTTGTGATGTTCTTGTAGTTGTCAGTTGTTTTACCAGCTGTTAGCTAAACATTATGGGGAGTGATGTTTTATAATTCACTTTCTCAACCTGCAAAAACTAGTATAAACGCTACCTCACCAAATAATTTTAATAATAGAGGTCATGTTTTGTCTATAGTCGAAACGCGTGTAAAAACACTAAACACTACCTTAAACAACAAAAACTAAGAGATATTTCGTGAAAGAAAATCATGATTCCAAACTCCAAATGCTTCTATCTCTTTCCTTGGATGGATGAGATAGAATTGGAAAAATATGAAGTGACAAAAAAAAAAAATCATCCTCCTCTTGTCTGGATTCCTAAAAATGAGAAGTCTATGAGAAAAACCACCATTGAGAGTTATAATTAGGTAGCACGAAGGAGGTAAAAGCAGTTTGTTACAGCACCTTGTTTACTGGCAATGTGTGCCTTCTTTTTATCCAAAATTTCATTCCCAAACTTGTCTAGTCAAATTCAAATGATCATTTATAAATGTCATTGCCACACTGCTTATGAAATGTTACCTTGATTTATTTTGAAGATTACCACTAACGAAAGGATTAGTGAAGCCTTATTCTTTTTCTCTGATGTTTTCAAGTGCAAAGAAGTATAATTAATTTCCACAATTTTTTTTATCTCTTTTGCTGATGGATATATCTGGGAATAACTTGAATCTTCTTCTGTTTAAATTGTAATATTATACACACTTGTTGCACTACAGATTTCAAGAAGTGAATCCCGGGGAGGTGTAATGCGGCTTATAGTTGGTGGAGGGCGAGCTAATGAAACTTCTGAGTCAAAAGGAGCTGTTATTGTGGGTGTTCGAACTCTTAGTGAGGGAGGTCGTGTTGGGAACTTTTCCAGGGAGCAGGTAAAATAAGCTTTATTTCCTCTATCATTTGGCACTATTTTTAATCTAATTGCACTAAGATGACCTTTATTTCCTCAGTCGTTTGGCACTATTTTTAATCTAATTGCACTGGATTATTTTTTTTTAAATGATACATTATTTTTTTGGATATCTATCAGTTTTATGATGTCTTGGTTTAGACCATTAATGCTGCAAAAAAACGAGGGCAAATTATAGAAAAGTACCCAGTAATTTCTGACTTTTTCGCTTCAAGGTTTGTGAATTTTTTTTTCCTGACAAAAAAGTGCCTGTTTTTTATTTCATTAACAATTAAGAATCTAATGTGTTGACAAATTCATACTAATGTGGTACTGGGTTAATGGTGTCACGTGACAATTGAGGTTTGACATATCAGCACCACATCACCACTAGTTAATGATATTAAAACACAATATCTTTAATTGTAAATGAAATGGGACAAAAACCCTTTTTGTCAAAAAAAAAAAAATCCGCAGGACCTAAAGTGAACAAGTGTGAAATGATAGGGTACCTTTGTATCTTTGCCAAATACTATGGTTAAAAATAATTTCAAATATCAATAGGAAAATTTAATTATCTGTAGCTCTAGTAGCAAAGCAAGCTGACATGGGAAAACACAACAATTGTTGGTCAAGTTGATTCATGAATCAATGTCTGAAAGTGTGAGATAAATATAAGACGTTGACTATTAAATAGCTATATATTTAACAAATGAAACAGTTGATGACTCAATTGTGGTGTCTCAGCTTGAATTGCTACTTACGACCAGGATGTTGAATATGTAACACATTTAAACTCCAAATGCTAATTTTATTTATAAGTTAAGATATCAAATCATGAATGAGAGGAGTTCTTCACTTCTTTCTGATTGGAAAAAAGTATTTATATATTTCCATGGGAGCATATGAAAATTTGAGCCCTGAAATGAAAAAGGCAAAGTGCATGGAGCATTGTATGATTTTTTATGTGGTTATTCTAATAAAATAGAACGCAAGTGGACTGTTTCATGTAGTTTTAAGATTCATTAATTGTTTTCATTATGCTTTGAAGTAAATTAATAGAAAAATATTTTCATAACTAAATTTGACCCTACAGGACTTACAAAGTCATTTGTCTAAAATCTTTCTGACATGAGGGATCGTGTTTTCCTAGCCTTTTATTTGCTGCCTATTCCATACTGATTAAGGTTGATATCTCTGGCTATTGCTAGCCATGACCTGTGATAGCAGGTGGTAACAACTCCCTTTACCTTCTCTGTGTATTTTTTTCTCTGATTTATCTGTGAAGAACAAACAGAAAAATATGAAGCTATTGTAAGTGCAAATACTTAGTGACAAAAAAAAAAGTTTCCCAATATTCTCCAAAGGCCAAGAGATAATTTCCAACTAATTTGCAGTATTGCAATCAAGAATAAAAAATAATGGTTTTCCTCTTGCATTATTTTCCTCGGATGGTTGTTTTCCACTCAATACAAGGGAACCCTAACAAATCTTTGATCTGTGTCAATAATTGTTGGTTTTCTTTCTAACTAGTTTAAAACATAGTTCTTATGAAAGTTGCTATATTGGGTTTCAATTAATTAATCAATTAGCTAATTGGCCATCAGCATGTAAAAATATGCAAAATTATCCAAGTGTTTGAGCAGCCTGAAATAATATGGGGAGAAAAAAGGAACCAAATGATCGAACAATGTTCTTACATGTAGCATGGGAAATTTTGTTGAAACAAAACTGCTGTCTGGCTATGATTTAACAGTGTTCATGATTACCATCTTTTTAGAGAGAGAGAGAGACTGATGAAAAGATGTCAGTTTCAATGGACTAGACAGGAACATTTGCTACATTGTAAATGAATGTTGACACTGAAAGATATGCATAAGTTAGCTGTCATGAGTAATGTTTTGCATAACTAAGATTTGATCAAGTTAAGGCAAGACTGATGAATGATTATGGAATGTACCAAAATTTGATGAGAAAAATGTGCGTATGATATAAATAGCTTGTTGCAGTCTGCAGATGTTTTTTTCCTTTTTTTTTCCCCTTTTATGAATGTCACTAAGATAAGATGCATAAATTGAAAGAAAGAACATTTTGGCATGATTTTGAGTTTGATTCTATTGGGATGATTCTGCTACCTTGTTAGATTGGGTTGGAGCACCTAATAAATTGATAAAATGTCACTCAAAACTTAATTTTGTTATGCATTGCATTAAGATGTATACATGGCTTTAAAGCATGGCATATAATTGGTGTTGTCTTTATTAATTCAGACTTTTCTGAAGTTAGTTGCAAATTGTGATGCATGTTGCAAGGTAGCACTCTAAAAGTAACTCTTGTTAGTTGGCATAGTTTTCATCCTTCTCTGAGATGCTAATTGTTGTCTTTTAACACATTTGTAATGTGCTTTTCAGGTAGAACTTTTTTGTGTGAATCACCTGATAAATTGCTCGTTGGAGTCAACAGAGGAATTCATCTGTATGGAGTTCCGTTTTACTTTACGAGACAATGGGATGCGAGCAGCATTTGAGCTACTTCACATGGTGCTTCAGGTAGCCTTCTTAATCAACAGAGTGGCAAATCTGTAAAAACGTTGAGGCTTTCTCTTCTGATTCGTTGTGCACTTGTTTAGTTCTTGTTGGTTTGGTTGCCGATATTACTGACATGATGATATTTTGGTTTTATCAACTGAATATTGACCTTTCTGGGTTTATTGACCTTTCTGAGTTTCAGCATAGTGTCTGGCTCGATGATGCATTTGATAGAGCAAGGCAATTGTATTTGTCTTACTATCGGTCCATTCCGAAAAGCTTGGAACGTGCAACTGCTCATAAACTCATGAAAGCAATGTTGAATGGTGATGAGAGATTTGTTGAACCTACACCACAATCATTACAAAATTTAACATTGAAATCTGTAAAGGATGCAGTGATGAATCAGTTTGTAGGTGGTAACATGGAGGTATATTTATTTATGTCTGATGCTGAATATTCACATCTGTATATAAGATTTCTTGTCATTTGAGGTGTGCATGCCTATTTTTCAGGTAAGTATTGTGGGCGACTTCTCTCGCGAGGAGATCGAGTCTTGTATTATTGATTACCTTGGCACGGTTAGAGCAACAAGAGATTCCTGTGGAGAACAAGAGTTCAGCCCAGTCTTGTTTCGACCATCCCCATCTGATCTACAGTTTCAACAAGTAAGAATTAAAGCTATTTTGACTGAAACTTGATTTATTATATTTGCAAGTTAGATTTGTTGGGCTTCATATAAGGTCCATAATATCTTGCTTTTGGGATGAACTCATAAGAGAGCCATGAATCTTGCTCATTTGAACTGATAGAAAACAGAATTTTCAGACTAGCTCTTCTTGATCTACAAAATTTAGTGTTGCACTGACATTCACTACCTCTTCCTGTCTTTGAAAATTCTCTGCGTATGTATAAAAATCCAAAGCTTTCTGAATGGGTGAAAAAATTCTGTTAATTTGATGCCTACCCTTTTCAAGCTTTGACTTCTCATTTTTCATTTTTTCTGCCTATTTGGTTTTCAGGTTTTTTTCATAATCATGGTCAGCAGTTATTGGATGATTATTCTGTGTGGTTTCTTCTTTAGAAAGCATTTTAAATAGGTCTTTCTGCTGGCCTTTGTTTGAGCTTTTATTATTGGCTGACAAAGGCTTGTGAAAATATTGGGCCCATACCAAGTCCTGCTGAACAATTTGGCCCAGAAAGTGGAGTCAAAAGTGACCCAACCTTGAGCTCTGCACAATTGTGATAGAGCCATGCCTGAAAGCAAGCTCACTTTGGGTTAGCTTGTTTTCTCTGTTCACTGTCGCCTAGTTACTTTTTTTTTTTTCTGTCTTTTTCCTCTTCCCTCCATTGAATTTCTCAAAAGTAATTTGGATGCTGCTTTATTTTGATGATATGGCACTCATATTTTTGCATTTAACTAGGTATTCCTGAAGGATACAGATGAAAGAGCATGTGCTTACATTGCTGGTCCTGCACCAAATCGGTGGGGGTTCACAGTTGATGGAAAAGATTTGTTCGAGTCAATCAGTGACTTTTCAGTAGCCTCAGGTAAGTTTTGACGCTATAACAAGAATTGAATAAGAAATTTGGATCTTATAATTTTATCCCTCAGACTTCTAAAAGATCAGAATGTGCTTCATTTTCATTTTATTTTCGAATCCAAGATTCTGCTACTGTATGACAACTGACCAAATTATAATTCCAATTAGTTAGAATTTTGAACGCAGACAGAGAATGGTGGTGTGAGCTGTGTCCTTCTAACTTTTGTGATACGAGTCCTCTCCTGGCTTTTTCCCCCTACGCCCAACCTTTCATTTTTTAATAAACGTTATGAATGTTTTGAGAATTTTAAGCAATTATGGAAGTAATATTTAACTCTATAAATAAATAGGATTTAAAATTCAATACTCACAATTTGATTTTGTTTTCGATTTAACGTGGTGATAAAAAAAATTATAAGAAATGATGCTTCACTCTTCAGAAGATATGGGTTGTATGAACATTCTGATTTTCTATAAAATATCTTCCTTAAAATTCGTATGTTGCACCATTTTTGGGTTTCAGTCTAAATGGAAACTTTGTGCTTCTTATGGAGGACAATATTTGTAGGCTTTGAGGAGGGTTGACCTATGCAACCTTCCCCTTGCTTTTTGCAGAGGCTGTTTTCATGATTTGATAATTGTAAAATATGCAGATAACTTTGCTTTGTATGTTATTGTTTGTGAATCTTTACTCGGTATTTGTCCAAATAAGAAAAATATTATTCTTGCTCTTCTGAAACTTTTCTCCGTATAGATAGTTGAAAACTTGTCCTCTTTTTTTTAATTGCAATTTAGATCACGTATCTGTGCTTTGCAGATGTACAACCAATATCAGAGGAACAAATGGTAGAGGGGAAGGATGTTCAGAAATATTCACAAGCAAAACTTCGCAGTCATCCGCTTTTCTTTGGCATAACAATGGGGCTGCTTGCTGAGATCATAAATTCGAGGTAGTTCTTCCAAAAGCTGTGCTTACTCTTTTGTTCATAAGATTTTAATACATAACTTAGCAATGACAGGGAAAGGCAACAAGGTGAGTTTGGAACTTCAAGTTATTCCCTAGCCCTATCTCTACACCATCTCTGTCATCACCACCACTAACATGAATGGGTTTTCCCTTCTCCTTCGCTGCCCTCTTTTGGATCCTGATAGAGGACAGGACAGAGGTTTTCTTTGTAGGTCTGACTTTTTGTCAATTTTAGAGCCAATGGGTTGAAATCTGCAATTTTTGCAGAACTTCAAATCTTCTTGTTGTCGAAAAAGTACAGACAATTAAAGTTTGTCTCTAAGCTTTACACTTAGGCTATGTTTGTTATGCCATAATGTAATGTAATGTAATGGTGATTACATTGCATGAGTTTCTTTGTAATGTTACAAAGAGATTCTTGCAATGTAATCACCATTAAATTGCATTAAAGCATACCAAACCTAGCATTGGACTTTCTTAGGTATCATTCTTAAAGGTAGAATTAACCACATAAACAGTCCAACAAGAACAACTGTAGTAAATTTTGTTGATTGGAAATATGGATGGGAGGCATTTTGTTTTTGGAGACTAATTAATTCTGAACTTTACTAAATTGGAATCCTGATGCTAACATTAGTTCTAATCCTCTAGGAATTGGACTGCCGTAAAGAGGTAATAGGATTGATGTTATTCAAACCAATAATAAATTATAAAAGAGTTCGAAATAAAATTAAAAATCCCTGAAGAGGTGTGAAGCTTGTTTAGCAGCAATGTAATTACAAAGTTATCCCTGCTTCATGAGAGGATAAAATTCTAAAAATTTTCTGCTTTGAGAACATTGACACATGATTTTAAGGCTTACTAAAGAATATGCTGGCCAAATGCATTTGCATCAACATTGGATTGAGTCTCAATAGGTGACGGAATAAAATGAATGCAGTTTTTTAGGAAGCATACTTGTTCTAATTTTCCAAGGACCACATATACTGATGTGATTAAAGAACTACCTAGTGGAATGGTTTGATCCCAAAAACCAATACAATGTGGAAGGAGGCCACCAAACTTTCAGGTATCAACTTCTGTTTGCCATCAATTGATGGATGAAAGGATGATAAAAATTTGAACTTCATATTCAACTTTCTCCACAAAATTGTCTATTATTGACTCGGTTCTTCTTAATGAATGAATCTGATCGCAACTTCGAATATGGAATTGAGAGGGATTAAATATGAATGATACTTTGAATCATAGAGCTATAATGAAATATACTATCAACCAAAATGTGTCGAATTTGAAACAGAGTCTGAAGAACTGTTTTGATCCTCTTATTATTCTTTCTCAAACTAAGAGATTATGGATTGGGATCCTAGTGTATATAGACATAAATGGTCTAATGGAAGCAAGAATTTCCAAGAATATTTGGAACATTTCATTTGAGCAAAGTCTCCAACCGTATTTTGAAAAATTGTTGGGGATATTTTGTGAAGCTGAACAACTTCATTGAGAAAAGTATGGCCAAATAAAGAGCATGAATATTCTTAGAACAAGGGATGATAAGCCATCTTGGAATGGTGATCTGCCACTACAAGTAAAATATGACCTCTTATGGTTTTGTGAACCAAGCACAAAAGCCCTGCTCAAATTTTTTATTTTCCCATATTTTTCACTAACCCTGTGCGGTCCAGCTATCATTTTAAAACTTGCCCTACAAAGCTGATCTTTCACCATTACAATGATTGATTTTTTTTTTTTTCTAAAATGACATGTTGCATCTGTATTATGCAATTCTTGAATTACTTCTTCATATAGAGAAGTATTGTACAAGGATCAGCAAGTTCCTTTGAAGTGATATCTGTCATGCCCGAGAAAGCTATCCAGCCACCAAATATGCATATATGACACTGAAATCTGTGCAAGCTGGGTAATCCTTTTTGAATTACTTGATGCTTGCAACTTTGACAGCCATACAAGTAATACTTAGCACCACTGGACTAATGAATTCTGTATTATTCTTATTTTCAGTTTATGCTTTGATTGCAAATGAACAATTGTTTTAACAATGCAATCCCATTCACATGGCAGTTATTCAACTCCTTTCAGTTGATTATTTGACAGCATGGTCAGAATACAAAACAAACTCCTTAGGAATGGGAAATAGAATTCCTTGTCATGGCTGTATATTTTTTCTCTTGCCTCATTTAATTTCTTGCAGAAGTAAGCACTAGGATGATTTTTTTGACTTAGATAATCTCTAAATTAGTACCTGCATGTGATGTTTCAAACACCTTAGAAAAATGTGGCAGCTGTAGAACATGTGATTCAACATTCTTTTTCGTGATTTCTTCAAAAGCTCTAGAAACTGTTTTGGTCCAAAGAAATTGATCAATGGTGATAGCATTCTTGTGGTGCTGAAATTTTTAATAAAACACCTGTTAAAAGTTGATAAGCTTTGAGAATTGACTCATGCAAGGTGTTTGGAACTGGCTGCTCTTCAACAATTTTGGCTTTATTTGAATCAAGAAAGGTTTAAATTGCAGTCTGGATGTGTTTGGATGGGGTTCCTGGAGGATATTGTGGTCAAAGTGTAAAGGTTGTGATCAATGCTGTGAGATTTTTGTTCTTCCAGTAGTAGCACGATAATTTATAGTTGGACAACTTTCTGACAGAATCTACAGTGTATGGATACTCAACATGTAAATCATTATTTATTGAGAAAAAATAATTTTTTTTTATTTACATAATGAATTGCATTGTTATTAAAGGCAAGCGTACCTTGTGCGCAAATGGGGACTACATAAGGCTCACACCTTGACAGAAAGGTGCATGTCTCAAACAGCATAAGACACAACTCACCTTTTTTTTGCCTGTATGAGCCCTTTTTTTTTTTAATCTCCATTCAGGCCCTCAGAAATTTTTGGAGATGGACTTACCTTGCGCGCGCGCGCGCGCGCGTGCATGCATGCGCATGTGTATGCATATTATGGAATGTATATAAGAGTACAACTCGTTAGAAAAAATAGGCTGGAGATGACTACCTAATAAATTTGGTTGTTATGAGCTGATATTCCTATTTTTGATGAGTTGATATCCTTGTCTAAGATTTAATTTGTTAGAATCTTGTAATTATTGGGGTAGATTGTGCATGTATTAGAAGGATACTAGGAGATTATTAGGAGATATTAAGAGATTATTTTCCTTTTTTGAACTATTTTCTGTGTATTATATATACCCTAAACTGTATATGAAAATTTATCAAACCAATTGCTTGTTTCAAAACTTCTTCTCTCTTTCACATGGTATGAAAGCCTATAGTGGTCTGATTATTTTTCCTCTCCTTATTTCTGCAAATTCTCCTATTTCCACAAAAAAAAAAAAACCTGACTTCAGTTCTAACCTGTTACGGCAACCTTATTGCCGCCTTGAAATCACCAATATTTCGAAGGAGTTGGATCTCACAGCTACCGGAGATCAGTTCCCCAGCTTCCGGCGACCTAGGACCTGAAATTTCGTCACTGGAAACCTCGTCGTCGTCACACGCGCCGGCGCCTGAGCCCTTTTCCGACGACCTCTCCTTAAACGGTCACCTCCGATCGGTTCGCTTGAGTCCGACCATCACTCTTCTGGTCATCCCTTGCACTCTCTCTCTCTCTCTTAAGGTATTCACAGCTCTTTTTTATCCCTATTCAAGTACAAAACCTTCTCCCGAATTCAAAAAAAAAAAAAAAAACATGACTGACAGTACTCTAATTAAACCACTCCTCTAATCCACCTATTATTACTACTATGAAGCTTCTAGGCAGTAGCAATTATGTTTCTTGGTCGTCTTTATAGTTTATGGGACAAGGGTATGATGATCATTTATGTAAAACAGCTGCTGATATTTCGGAAAAAGATAAGAAGGCATGGTCTAAAATTGATGCACAATTGTGTAGTTTGTTATGGCATTCTCTTAAGCCTAAGTTGCTTCTCTTATTTCAATCCTATAAAACCTGTTGTAAGGTGTGGACCAAAGCCAAGACACTATATACCAATGATATACAGTGAATATATAAAGTGGTGTCTGATATTGTTAACTTGCAGCAAAATCAGCAGTATATGGCTAGTCATCTTGGACAAGTTGAGACCTTACTTGATGAATTTAATTCCCTTATGCCTTTCTCAAAAAGTACTGCTACACAAGAACAACAAAGAAATAAATTCTTCATAGTTTTGGCACTCATAGGTCTTCGACCTGATCTTAGTTCAGTCTGAGATCAAATATTGACAGGTTCTGTAATTCCCACCTTGGAGGATGTCTCTGCTCGTCTCCTTCACATCTCTATAACCCCAGCTTCATCACAAAATATGGAAGCATCTGTATTTGCGGTTCAGAATAATAGTCGACAGTGGAAAGGTAACAAATCCAAACACCGTACTCATTGTGACAAGCATGGTTATGCTCGGGAAAGTTGTTGGAAATTGCATGGTAAAGCATCGCAAAAACATTATTTCAATGCTGGCAAATGTGTTGCTCACTTGGCTCAGAATACTGGTGCTGGACTTCTGCCATTACCTGATCAAGCATTTGGTGCTATTACCTTATCTGGGACAGACTATAGTGAGTATTTACAATTTTAGACAGCTAAACAACAAGCTAAACAACAATTATCTACCATCTCTCAGTCTAGTAATTCAGTCGCTTGTCTATCCAAATCCACTGTTCCTGATCCTTGGGTGCTTGATTCTGGTGCTTCTGATCACATCTCTGGTAATGAAACTCTTTTCTCTACTCTCTCTGTTCCTTCAAACACAT
>CANUEX010079812.1:0-30265 GCA_948099535.1 Jatropha multifida | reverse complement strand
CGAGTTCTTGAATTAGAAGCTCACTGCTCACCAAATCGATGGCTGGAGATCGAAAATGGTGAGAGGGAAATGGAGGTTGTCGCATGATCGGGGAGGGAGAAACAGAGGAGAGAGAAAGTCTCTCTCTTTCTTTTTTTTTTTTTTTTTTTTTTGATTAATTAATTAATTTATTAATTTATTTAATTATTGTTTTATTATTATTTATTTTAATTAAATGCTTTTGGTTCGATTTGAATTGATTTGGTCTAACCCAATGATTTAGCCTATTTCATTTGATTTAAGGGTTTTTCAACTGAGTTAGACTATTTAAATTCGGTTCGCGGCATAAAATATTATTTTGGCCAATTTTCATTGGTGAAAATTTACAATTAAATTTTAAATAAAAATTCTTTTAAAAATAAATTAATGGGTTATTTCAATTAATTATTGATTTTGATATTTTTAGTTGATTAATTGTGGAAGTGGATAAAATGAATTAATCGGGGGTTTAGTTAATCAAAAAGTGATTATAGGATTTTAAGTAATTTTGAGAATCAGTAGATTAAATTAAATGGTGAAATTTAATTAGTTATTGTTAATATTTTGAAATTATCAAAAAAATAGTTTATTAAGAATTAGTGATTATTATTGAAGGATTTTAAATAAATGGAATATATTAAAGAATAGAACTAATTATCTAGTTGATTAAATGAATTATTGTAAAAAAATGAATTTCATGATAAGGTTGAAAATATTGTATTGAAATATTATGATATTTGAAAATTTGATCAATTATAAATTAAATTAGGTTGATACGATTATTTCGGGCGTTAAATGGAATTTTGGCAAAATAAGTGTATTTATATTATTATTGAGTTTAAGTGAATTCGGGTTGAAAATAAATATTTGGTAAAATTGCTAACGAATTAAATTTGAAGATTTTAGTTAGTTAGAATTATTATTAACGAATAATTAGTGGATTTAAATATTTATATGTGGGTATATTTTGCAGAAAAGAAATTATTGATTAAAGGATTAAAATAAATGAAACTTATTTAAATGTGAAAATTTTAGAGTTAGACTAATTATTGAAGTTGAATAAATGAAAAATAGATTATAGTAAATATTTTGATGATAGTTAATATAAGGACGGACATTTGATAAAATTGATTAATATATATGTGGTGAGTTAAATAAATAATATTATTGAGAAATTATTATTATTGTTGGTGTTAAATTATAATTTGGAGTATAAATATATTTTATGGTGAAATAAATGGAATTAATATCTAGACTATATACAAAATAAGTGAATAAATTAATTGCTGGTAAATAGTAAGGTTATATAGTGAATTAATAGAAATATATAATTGAGAATTTTTGAATTAAAGGTTTATTATAGTTATAGAGTTTATTATAATTATTATTTGAATAATTGTTTAGTATACAATATGATTATCTTAGAAAGCTGGATTATATTAAAATAGGTGTACAGTTATATTTTTGTGGAAATAATATTAGAAATTTAGTCAGAAAAATAAAATAAACAGATAGGTTTATTAAATTAATTAATTAATTTCTTAATTAAAAGAATCGTTTATCTGATTATATTTTCCCTACTATATGTGTCTTTTAGATCGGCCAAGTTTCTCTACTACTCCTCCAAATCAGAACCTAAAACAGACCTGAATTTATTCTACGGTCACTGTGAGTAATAATAAATGGTGCACATCATCCTGCATACATGCATTTCATATGTATACCATATACTCTTTATATTATTTAAAATAATCATGAATCATTTCCTATTTCTATTGTTATATTGATATTTTTCATATTCCAAATATAATATTCCAGTTCTATAATCTCAGTTTTTGATATATATTATTTCGGTTCCATAAATTTATACAATTTCCGCCCTTAATTACATTCATATGTTGCATTTATTGTATTGAATATATTTAGTGAATAATAGCGATGTGAAATAATGTGCTTTTATATCTGGGTGAAAATTGGGACGACGTGTGTCACTATAGGTCAGTGGGCCAAGTATGGGGGATTGGCTCCCCGATATATGTATATTATTATAATGAAAATTGGCCGGGGGCTAATAGGTGGATTTGTGACCTCACTAACCAATTTTCATATGTTGTGAATATTTGAATGTGATTTATTTAAAGATGCTGATGTTGTGTCATGTGCTTGTGAAAGAATGTCTTTTTTATATATTATGAAAGCATACTGCCTGAATGTGTGAGTTTGCATTATTTATTATTATTCACTAAGTTTAGTGAAATTCACCCTTTTTTCATAAATATTTTTCAGAAAATAAAAATATCGTTGGTTTATAAGACTCTGCTTTCTTCTCCGCAGATATTCGAATATATTAATATGAATTATTTGTTAATAATTGTGATTTTCCGCACATTTTATTCTGCAGTTAGGATGTTTAATTAATATTTAATTATGTAAAAAAAATTATCATGTGATTATAAATAAATTGTGGAGTATTTTTTTGAATATTGGGAGACTATATGATAGAAATAGTTTGATCATATTATAACAATTAAATATTTACATGAGAATGTATTTTTATTAAATGGATATGGCCGGAGCTGTGAACAGTATTTAATATTAAGGCTGGGTCAGAAATGTTAACTTTGATTAATTTATGAATAATGTCATAATATGAGCTTACTATTCCCTTAATCAAATGATAATATAAATGAATTTTCATAGTTTAGGCTTACTACGGACCTCAGAGGCCTTAAGCTTATCTAAGTTCTAGTGTCGGTCCGGCCCACGGTTTTAGATTGTGACAATTTGGGATTAATTTATTTATTTTTAAATAAAACTATTCACATTTTAAATTCACCTTTAAATTTTTGTTTATATTTTTCTACTCTTATGTTCAATACATTATATTTTTATGCTCTTATGTGTAGTACATTATTGAAGGTATTTGTGTAAGTGCATATGCCTCATTAATATAAATTTATGTCATCAACATCAACCTTAAGAATGTTCTTTTAGATCCATTTGATGAATAAATAAATTATGAATTAATGCTAATGCAAACAATATTTTTGTTGAAGATATTCTTTACGCAGTATCAAAATAATCGGTTCCGCTTTTTGCTTCTCTTAGATATAAAATCTAAAATAATCAATTCCCGCTTTTCACCTTTTTTAGACATAAAACCTTGGTCATAATTCAGAATGGAATAAATTTCAATTTGATCTAATGGGCGAAATTGTTACAATTATTTTCATCTTTTGAAGACATAAAACCGTGGTGAAAATCCAGAATGGAATAAATTTCAATTTGATCTAATGGTCGAAATTGTTATAATTATTTGGACAAACAGAAAATCAAAGGGGATGTAGCCCACCAAGTCAAAAAAATTAGTTCAATTTGCCCATGCACTAATCAAGCAAAATTATATTTTCGCACCTTTAACTATGTGGTTAGGTCCGCCACAAAACTCTTCTGACGCGAACATGATTAATTCTTGTCTCCCTTAAAACAAGAAGGAAATCTCATATTTTCTTATAACTCTTATGTTCCAAAATAAAACCAATAACAAAATTTCTAACCAGATAAACTTAATAAAAAAAATACTAAAATAATAAATAAACAAAATTCAAAAGCCACATTTAAAATTATCCAGGTAAAAAATAACATTTACCTCAAACGTAACATGCCAAACTTAAGTCGATCTACCATTTTTTCCTGCACTACCTATTTACCACAATCAGTTACACACTGGACTATACACGATCATGGCAACTGAGAAAGATTATTAAAATTAACTTAATTAATTAAGCTAAAAAAATCAGAGGAGCTAACGCTCAATTCATACATATTTTTTTCTTGCCTTATGTGATGTTAGTACTACTAAATTACTAAATGTACATAGAGATGGTATTGGCCTACAAAATTTTGGAGGGAAGGTTCTATAGGCTGCTTTCACTACAGTCGATTGCACTGTGGGTTCCTCGTGTTAAGAATGGTAGATGTCTTCCTACGAATTCAGGCCGTGAGAACAGGTTTTTTCCTTCATTTCCCCAAAAGAATACATGTTTTTGACAGAGCTACCTGATCATTATACTTTTCAAAAACCAAAGGGTGATCTTCTCCGGCTTCCGCCTTCCCCATATTGTTCATTCCATTTCCTTAGTTCGTTCATGCTTGTAGCATCATAGGCAACTGATGGACCCACCTACATACAGGAAACATATGCCAATTTGACAATTAATATTTTTCTCAAACAAGATTAAACACAAAAATAGTTGTAGTATCAAAACCATAAATAATTGTGCCAAAATTCAAGTTGTGAACAGAATGTCTAACCCACATATTGGTGAACAAACTAAAAAGGCAAATACAGTGCAACTTATAAGCCATGAACTAAATAATGGTGAAAACCAGAATATGACCATTTTGCTGATTACGTGATAAAAATAAATGGTAAATTCACATGACAAAGTCACTATGGACTATGGCAAACAAAGCAATTGTTCTTCACAGTATAATTAATGACTCGATAAACAATCAGAAAAATCCAGGAGAAGTCAATATGCATGGTCAATTGATCATTACTGTTGCGCATTAGACTAAATGGAAATAATTCACTACTGAGAGTACTAGGAGCAATTAAATTCAACTATTACCTTTATCTTTGACTGAACAAAATCATCCAAACTAAGTGGCCTTAAAGCTGAAGCAACACCATCCTTGTCACCCTATGGTGGAAAAAGCAACCAATACATCAGAAAATAGCAGAAGGGCGTTAAAGCTGGTTTAACCTCATTTTTTTCTATGATTTTATTCGTAAAATAAATGGGCATATTCACAGCTTAAAACAGTAATCAGAACTTAAAATAAATTACTATTCATTCAAGTATGAACCATAGACAAAATAAGCAAATTGTCCCCACAGCAATTATAACTTGTTTGCATGTTCGCATTGATCATAAAATGCTATTATACATTTACTACTCTGCATGCAGAAACAAAGCTCTTGAGACTAATAAAACGTGCCCCATTTTCAGATTGAAATAAAGATGAGAAAATTCAAGCACAGAAACATCATTGCAACTAGATTAAACTATAAAATTAAGCAATTTGTCCAGCGCAGTCACTCGAACAAAACCGCTTGGAAGAATGGCTACACCCTCTACAGAAGCATAGATGGGACAAGAATGCAACATCTTCAAAACCTATTAGATAGAAAATATACCTTCCTTTCCTCTTCGAGAAGTTCCTGGACTGGTCTATATGCTGCAGCAATACAGAGATTCTAGAAAACAAGAGTACAACAAAGTATGAGACATTAGAAAATGATTATCTCAATTTAATCTAAAGAGCTCATTTATTATAAATGATTTGCATAAATTTTTATGAAATTCATTTAACATGTTTTCGTGTTTTGTATAAGTAAAAATTTATTTACACTTCTATCTTTTTAATTCCTTCGAATTAGTTATACTTGAACAAAATTCTGCCAAAATTCATAATAATT
The DNA here is from genome assembly GCA_948099535.1 of Jatropha multifida. NCBI lineage: Eukaryota > Viridiplantae > Streptophyta > Magnoliopsida > Malpighiales > Euphorbiaceae > Jatropha > Jatropha multifida. Next base: position 24,762 of record CANUEX010079812.1, on the reverse strand, counting down.
TGCAAATGAAATCTAATTTTAACAAGATATAAGCCAATGAACTCGAAGTACAGACATTAAAGTTAGCTTTTCTTTTAATGAATTCTATAACTAATACAAACATGTAAATTCATTAGAAATTATTTTTTAATGAAATTCATTTGCAAATGAAAAGCATTCTATATGGATTTATTCCAAATGGTACATATCTATTGGTACATTACCTTCAAATCACTGCCAGAATATCCCTCGGTTGCACTTGCAAGTTTGTCAAACTGAAAATCAGGTTCCAAATTCTCTTGAGCAAGAAATATTTTCAGAATCTTCATTCGGTTTTCAGCATCCGGTAGGTCCACATATATCCTAATCAGTAAACCAAATATTATCACATAAGCAATATTATCACTTGAATAAATAGAGAAAATTTTGAAAACAAATAAAAAATTGACAAGACAGAACACTAGGGTTCATGAGTGATTTTATATGGAAAGGACTGCCAAAACTATATTCCATAACACTACTAAGAAAACCATTTCCTTATGTGATCTCACCTTCTTGGTAAACGGCGAATTACAGCATCATCAAGATCAAATGGCCGATTTGTGGCACCCAGGATGAGAATTCTTTGGCTGTCTTTCGTCCTCAATCCGTCCCATGCTGCCATAAATTCATTTCTCATTCTTCTAGTAGCCTCATGCTCAAAAGAACCACCACGAGCACCAAGCAAACTGTCCACCTATATAGACATAATCCAGCACACAACATTTTTCCAAATGTAAAGAGCAATTTTGAACTATAATGTAGCTAATAAGCAATCATGTTTCAAAATATCAAAGCAAAAGATTGCAATATATGTCCTCAAATTTACCACAAACTATGAAGAGAATAACAATAGTATTTTCTAAGCAACATTTTATGAATTTATCACAGAGATATCTACAGGCACATGATTAAGCACAGCAATGGCATATACAATCCATTTCTCTACATCATTAAGATTGTATGTGCTCTAAGAATACTTTTTTCTATGACACTTAAATAATTTATCCTAGTGAAAACTTTTAACAATTTCTATAATTTTTTATGAAATTTTGTTTCTTTTAAAATGTCAAGCAATTGCTTCTGATCTGATTGACACATGTTTAGACAGTTTAATGAGACAATTTTAGGAGAACTGGAAAGAGAAGACAAGGGATCAATGGTGGATAATTTGTTTTTTTTCACATATTTCAGTTTCAGTACAGGTGAACTTTTAGTTTTCTTTATTCCTTTTCTTGGACCTTTCAATGGAGTAAGAATTCTCATGCCACTCAATTATCATTTTTTTAATAGTGTACTTATTTCTATTTTTCATGCAATCCTACGATACTTTTACATACTATAAAGTCCAATTAAACTTAATATATCTAAGCACTTGACACATATAAAGGCACTTCATAGTGCAAGCTCAAGGTGGATTGCAATTCTAGTGAAATGTATGTTCAAATTTTGAACAGTATGATGTAAATCGCCTATATTTAATGAGAAGGAGAGAGAGAGACTCACCTCGTCAACAAATATAATGACTGGAGCCAGTTTGCAGGCAAAGGAAAATAAAGCTTTCGTAAGCTTTTCAGCATCTCCAAACCACTATGGGAAGAAGAAAAGGAAAAATAAATATCATATATAAAACCAAAGTAAATATGGAAAATTTTTATTACAAAATATAAAAACTCTCAAATGCTTTTCTGTCCCTATCATTAATGGAAGATAATTAAGCAAATTAACTAATCATCTTCTCCTATTTATGATTCATGTATATTAATTTTTTCCAAGACCATGCAGTTTGACTGTCATGCAGAAACACCGATCCACATGTTTCGCCTCTTGGGTTTCATATACATATTTGGATTTCATCATTTGAAGTCATTGTTGAACCAATATTGACACTGATTGCAATTTCTCAACCTCCTATTTATTTACCATCACAAGACTTTAATATTGCCTTCAAATGATTGCTTATACTTGAAATATATCAGGATGTTCTTTTTTCCTACAAGTTACAAGCTTATAATGAAGGCTTTCTTAGTCATTACAAAGAAACTCAGTAAATCATAACACAATATAATTGATTAAAAACTGATTAGTTCAGGATATTTTTTCTTTTTATCTGAACAATTTTGTATACAGATTGCCTTTTGGATGGAAGGATTGGTTCACCCTAGAAACCTATATTTGGTAAAGAAGAGAAACCAAATAGGTCAAAAGGAACCATTATTGTACTTATTGGCAAATATTTAAGGACAGGAATGACGAAACTTCAAAAGTGTGGTATGTTACTAGAGAAATTTGACAAGGTATCATCTTGCAAAAGCCACAAACTTGTATATCAGAATCAATGCAATAATTAAAACGAGGAATGACTTTAGCTTCACAGAATGTTTGTTCTCTCTTCTACCAAGTAACAGAACAGAATTTTTAACTCTTAACAGTTTTAGTGAATCTTTACCTTCCCATCTAAAAGAGAGGGAGTTGTTTTACATGCACTGTTATTACCGAAACCATTCCAGATAAATGTAAACAGATAATGAAAAAAAAAAGTGTCTGGGTTAAGGAATTGCATCAGAGAGAAAGTCAACATTCAAAGAACACAGCATTTCGCATACCTTTGATGTAAGAGTTGAACCAGTTATGCTGACAAAGTTTGCACCAGCCTCTGTTGCAAGTGCTTTGGCAAGAAGGGTTTTCCCAGTTCCAGGAGGCCCAAAAAGTAAAATTCCTTTGCAGGGCTGAAAAAAACTTGAGACAATCATATACTGAAAACAATCTCATCAGTTTTCAATCATAAATTTATGAATAAAATCATTACCCGCAGCAAATTTCCATGAGAAAAAAGCTCGGGTCTGCTCATAGGAAGAATAACAAGTTCATTCAATGCCTTCTTCACATCTTCAAGAGCACCTATATCATCAAACTTGACACCAATTTCACCAGGAGGCACCACAGCTGAAATGAAGTTGCTCTCATACTCATCCTTTGCAAGGTTCTGCTGAAATTTCAATCTATTAGAAATAAAAGAATAATTACAAAAGTTTAAACAGCTCTGAAGAATCAAAAGAGTAAATCGCAACACATGCCTTCAAATTTAATGCTGTCTTTTGAGATGATGTTTCTTGCTCCTTCCACCTCATAATTGCAGTTGCGAGACTTCAAAATAAAAGACAGCAATAAGAATCAAGATGATAAAATATTGACCAATGTAACAGCGTAAATATTCATACCTTTCACGAGGCAAAATCAATCTTTCTCCTTTTATGGATGGAACCAAGCAAGATGACAGGTAATGATTCTTAGCCCAACCAACAATTTTTTCAGCTTCTGCAACAAAAGAAAACACATTGTCATCATTTGTGCAGTTGAACTTCTCAATTCATTATTAGCTTGATTATTTTTCCCCAAAAGACAGTAACCATCATGAGTTTCACACTTGATATTTTAATTTTAGGTTTTATGATGTTTCTTAGATAGATTAATTCAATGACGACCAAACTCATGAATTTGCATTACAACTTATTTGAGTATAAACTAGAAATGCTAATTGAAAAGGTTTTATTTCAAATTCATCTGCTGAGATTTGGTTTCAGAATGTTTATCTACCACCATTTGAAATCTTTTGATTTCGTGATTTACAGTTTGCCATTAATTCTCCTTTCTACTATTACTAATCAAAGTGGGGCAAGGAAAAGTGTTTTTTGTGTCTATAAGGACTTGATTATGTAGCTATTCCCATAGGCTTTCAACTTTGAGTATCAGAATTAAGAGAATTTAATGTTTAGTGACGTACCGTACAAATGATTATTTTCTAAAATCCTGCTACAGGTGAATCTGGAAAAGTACACTTATTTATTTAGCCTTGCAGTTAAACAACTAAAAGATCATTCAAGACATGAATTCTAGAAGTTAACAAACTTAGGTGAGACTAGTCTATCTATTACAAGATTTTGTTTTTTTCAGTCCTACTTTTTCATCCTATCCACTCGCTGGGATTAATAATTTAATATCCCCATAATATGTGGTCATTTTCTAAAATCATGCTACAGGCAGAGTTCAACTACAAAGTACACTTATATTAGCATGTGATGCGCCAATCGCTGACAAAGTAAGTTCAATGGATCACTACAATTTAGCCTTGCAATCAAATACTAAAGAATAATTCAAGACATGATTTCTAAAATTTAACAAAATCGGGTGAGACTAGTCTATCTGTAACAAGAGTTGTTTATTCAATTCTACCTTTTCATCATATTCACTCATTAGGATTGATATCCCTATAATATGCAGTTCATTTGTCTTTCCATATCGACCTTTACTTTTCCTAGTCATTGTGAGTACATTCATTACCAATACCAAAACAATCATCATTTTGAAATGTGAAAGCAACATTTTGATCATAGTCTGAATTGATTAAAACTTGACAAAAGTTTCTTACTCCGCTTTGTCAGTACTACACCATCACTATTTACATGCAATAGATCCATGCAAGACATTTCATTTTCTTCAAGAACCTGCAGTCATATACATCAGTTAGTTCCCAATCAAATTTCAACAATGCACAACAGCACATGAACAAATTGCTTAGAACAATTTGCAATTAAAACAAATCCACTCCACATAAACAATTGCAATAATTCCATAAGGCCTTCAACTCCATACCTTATATAGTTCATTTAAATTGCTCCTAGATATTACAATTCTCCTGTCCTCTTCAATCTGTTTATTGAATGTTCTAAGAAGATCTTCCTCCTGCAATAGCAGCAAAAAATCGATATCAATCAACAAGATACACAAACCACAAAAAGACTCTCAAAGAAAAAAAATACGAAAATTACATTATAAAAGATTATAGAAACCCAGTTCTTTAGACAGTGTATGTGATTTGAAGGCAATAAGTTCTTCCCACATTATGCAGTCCATAATTGAGATGAGTTTCAACTGTAGTTTCATTGTATATTATTGTTGCAAAAAGCATGATTCGGCGACTAAGCCCAATTCACCATGCAAAAGAGCTTTTAAACCTCAAAACAAAATTTGTTCACATTGAACTGTCTTGGAAAAAGAGAAAGCAACAGAGTGTTCCCAAACAACATAGAGAAGGCAATTCCTTGGTGTATGGAGTTCACAAACAACATAGTTTTAGTACACAAAATGTGAGTCAGAGTCAACAGAGTTTAAATTGGAAAAAAAAAAGCACCCTTAGCCTCTAATGCTACGTTTGGCAAGCCATAATGGAATAGAATGCAATGTAACCCAGTGAATTTGTACTGCAAGTTTGCATTACAAATTCATTTGATCATATTACCACAACGCATTCCATCACGATTTGCCAAACATATTCTTAGAGTTTGAGTTTCAAGTATATTAGAACAAAAACAGTGTATACCCACTGCTATTTAACAATGGGAAAAAAAGGCGATCAAAGTGGGATGGTTAGCTGAGATGATTCCACACCATTTAATCAGGAAAATTTCTAACAACGTGATTAAGAATCTTAACAGAATAAACTCGACAAACACTATTGAGGAATAGCCACAAAGATGAAGCTCTCAATTGAATTAAATCACCTCATCTTGGAACTTCAAACTCCATTGGGTCTCAATTGCAATGGCACAATAAAGAATGACTTTTTCCTAATTACAAGAAGCATAGTAATGAGGAGCAACAATAAACACCAACATTGCCAAGACGCATCAAGGTGGTGAGAAAGAACAGGTGAAACGCTTGTGTAATGGCTCCAAAGATGGTGAGTAATCCCATTGGGCACCTAATAAATAATGGGAAGCAGCTTCAACCATTCTCATAAAAACACTCTAACACCTAACCCATCAAATCAATCTCTTCCCTTCCTAAAATAAGATATTTTGCATCTCCACCCTTCTTAGATCACTGTCAACTGTCAAGCATCAACTGAATCAAAAGGGGAGGGGAACATATTGAATTCACCCAACAAAAGCATCAGAACTAACATCTGTGATCTAGTTATTTAGCCCAGCATAAACCAAACATCACTTTCAATTTATAGTTTATATCGCTTGACAATACTTACCTTTGGGGGATCTACAGATAAAACATTCGTGAAGAGCTTATATATTTCATTGTCATCAGGCCTCTTTGTCGCTCTGAGTCCCTCAGTAAGGTGCTTCAACGAGAGAGGCTGGAGGATATTAACAGTTCGAGTTAAATTCTTAGATAGAAGAAAGGAAACGGGAAGGAAAGAGAGAAGAAAAAGGGGGGTGGGAAGGGGACAAGCTGAGAAATTGCCATAGATATAGCACAGTATATATACATATGTCACATTGAATGTCTCAAGGCATAACATTCTCAAAAATTTTGCAAGACGTACCAGCTTAGCAAGACGGCCAAAATTTGGGAGTATCATTGTCTGTTTAAATTGAAAGAGAAAAGAGTTACTTCCAGGTTATAAAAAATGAAACAAATGCTTTCAACATGCATGCATATGGCATAGTATTGAGCTTTTGAAGCTTACAAAATTTTCTTTCTCCTTTGATCCTGTTTCAACTTTATTCTGGCCACATATCAAAACAACTGGGCCTGATATTTGGTCAAACATTTCCCGCAACTTATGTGCAAAATAGCTGAGATTTGACTTGGGAACTGCTCTAGACAACCACAGGGAAGAATCTTGAAAATACACAATCAGGGGTTGTGCGGAATGCAAAACCTGCAGATAGAAGGAAGAAGCAAGATTGAAACAAGAATAATCTAGTCAGATATAAACGTGAAGTTAAAAGCATACATCACATAAAGCCTCCATTGCAATGTAGCAATCTTCTGCCTCAGTGTCAGGATCATGCTCAATCTCCTTAACTGTAAATAAGAGGAACTCGTCAGAATATTTATATGTAAGCAAAAAACACTCATGTCTGAAGTTACAGTTGATCTAATTTTAATTTCTCAAATATGTCTTAATAAAATATAATACAACACAAATTAGGAGGCACATCCTATCATACAGAAACAATCACATACAACACCAACACTACTATTGAAAATAAGAAGAAAAAGAAAGCCAATGCCTCTGATCTGATATACCAAAAAATTCTGATGGAGGACTTCTTCAGAGTCATATTTAGAAGTTAGAACTAATAACCTTTATAACTTGAATGCCAGAAAATTTTCCTTCCTCTATCCTAGTTTCCTTTTTCTAAACCACAAAAATATAAGAACTGCATGCACAAAAATATAACAAAAAGAACTCACAACATTCAACCTAATTTTCTATTATATAGTTATGTAAGAATGGAACAGATAATACAAAATTTACAAGCATACCCAGTATACGATAAGCTTCACAACTCCAACCATATTCTCACTTAAAATTATCAATAAAGAGTAGAAAACATAACTATGTATTGCCCTATTTTTCCAAACAGTTAATCTGCATTTTTTTTTATTTCCGCAGTGTCTGCATCTAGAACATTGAAAAGCATTTCTTTAGTTTACATTGGAAGGCTGGGAGAGTAGTTTTGCTCTAGATAGTTTCTTGCAGCAGTTCTTTTTTTCTTTTTCAAATAAATGATTTCTCCTATGGGACACCTATCACCGTCATTGTACTCTCTCGTTTGCTATCTTAATAAAATTTCCTCCATTCATCAAAACATGCATTTGCACAGTTCAAACTATTTGCAGGGCACAAGCAATTCAAAAGAAAGCAACAGTGAAGAAGAAATACATTTGAATTCATCTGCTATTCCAGCTAACCAAATGAGGAAAAAGTTACGCTCTTTCCTTTTGTTTAGGTATGTAGAACTAGAAAGATTTAACAAAAACAATAAATAGGGTAACGTGTCATCTGCAAGTAACAAAATATTGTCTTTAACTTTTGATATAGCAATTTCACATGTCCAGATGTTCACTGCAGATCCAGCTCAATTTTTCATGCAGGTGAAATCAATTTTTTCTTCCCATTTACGTGATTAATAATCATTCAAACAAGTAATTACCATCTATCCAATAAACTGGTGTTTTTGCTGCCTGCTCTTTAAGCTTCTCATCACTCTCTTTACTTTCTTTGCTATCACTACTGATGTCCAAAATAACAGCAGCTCGATTTCCATTCACCTCATATACTTCCCCACGTTGACCACTTGATAAAGGCCTGAAAATGTAATAAACTTCTATTAAACTGCAGATTTTAATGTCATAATGCAGGAAATTGAAAATATATGTGATCTGGTTTCACTTGAGTATTGTGCTTCCATAGGTGATGTTCAAATACACTTGGCCTGTAGTCCAAGACTCAATGTTTAATCTTCAAAGTTGTTTCATAGCATTTACAAAATCTGAATAACATCAAGTCTCTAGTGGTATGCCAATTTCAAAGATAGATAGACTAACACACAATTTACAATAATGATGTCCACATAGCATGACTCAAACAATAGCATCTGGAGACTATTCATAAGAGATGCTGAAAATTGAGAATTCCTATTTAAATAGATAATTCGTCAAAGATAAAGCCTCAGAAAAGCATACGAGTCTTCAGGTTATCAATCTAAAGTTAACAATCTAACCACAATGCAAAAGTACACAAAATGAACATAGACTGACCAGAAACATAAATTCACTTGTTTAAACCACAACACTTTTGAGAACAGACAGTGTCATTAACAATGGTAAAAATGATCATACACTATCATCCAAATATATAATAAAAGTAACATTTTTAACTATATCTCTGCACATGTTCGCATAAAACATGTTTCTATAGTCAAGACAAACTTGTGGTTGTATTTGTCTAGGTATGTAATATTCTATCTGGTATGGTTGTTTAGAAAAATTAACAGAAACAGGAGACAGAGGAAGGTTAGAGAACAAAAGGGGAACTTTAAATAAGATAGGGAGAGATTTAGGGTGCATTAATGTCAAAAATGAAAGGACGTGGAAGTGGTGTTCAGCAACACAAATGATGAATTTTGGTAGATTAGGGACAATCGAACCTAGTGATGGTAATCTCTGCTAGTAAGAGCTCAATAGTGGTAGGCTTTTGAAGCAGGCCTTTCTGGTGCCTAGTGCCTGCCACACCTACTGAAGACTGCGTGCCAGATCCCAGTCAAGGCACTAGGGCAAGCAAATTATTCACCTCTCGCTTCAAGCACGCTTTTAGCAACAATGAAACACCATATGAAGGTCTTATTATTTTTTTCTCAATGTTTTTCCATCAGCATTGACAAAAATTACTTCCATAAGAAGCTTATAAAAATAAAAATACTGAAACAAATGCTTCTTTTACTAGATACCTTAACACAAATGTCTGCACATATGACTAATGCATGTTTCGGAAGGTTCAAAACTATATGTTGGCTTTGATTTGATTAAATACATGCACCTTGCCATCTTTCTCCATAGAATCTATTCTTTGAACTTCTAACTTTACCTTGAAAGTCAGTAGCATAGAGCAGTAAAAAGATGACAAAGGCTTTCAAATCACATAGCACCTCAAGAAATTGTCCACTGAAACGAAATTATCATATACAGTAGGCAAATTGATGAATCTTTAATTATAGGTGGACAATGTAGGACGATTGTCAGTTTAAAGAAAATTACCACGAATCCCTAGGTAATTGATGGATATTTCATTCCAGTTGGGAATATAGAGAATTGTAGGATGGCACGTAATTTTGCCTTTTAATGACCTTTAAAAATTAATTAATACACATACACTTCCTAGAGAGGACCAGGATAGGATTAATTCAAAATAGTGTAGCAAAAGAACAAGGCAAGGCAGGCAAGGACCACCCTTATTTCTGTAGGACTTAAATTAATAATCCACCCACAAAGGGCATTAATAATGCAACATAAGATCACTACCAATAATACGATGTTAACACACTAGGAGCCATCATGGATCCTTGATTGAAAAAGAACCGTAAACAATGTAGTTCCAATAAAATGCCAACCCAAGAATGAACATTTTGCATTTATCTTCTAGACATCAAGACAGCTTACCAACCTACCTGCCACGCAGATTGGTATAAGCATTTTTCAGACCATGAGATGTCGGTATCTTGCCCAATATGATCCTGTGATGTCAAAGCGTATGTGATGGATGAGTTTGTGCTAAATGATTTTTGAAAGACCTTGGACAAGACCCTCTCATCACATGATTGCCAGCCAAAATACCCAATTCAAACTAATTAATAGCTTAGCAGTCTGAATCCCAAATTTCAGACAAAATTTGCAAGCTTAGATGTAATACATAAAACACTCTTTACAATAAACAGAAAAGGAAAGACTTATCCTGATAATACGTGCAAAACTCAAGAGCATTAGATTGAGAAATGGAAGAATGATTAAACAATACAAAGAAAAACCCCAAAAGGTAAGAACAATTGCATCAACAGCTGTATCAATGATGACAAGACAATACAGAGTAGCAAGTCAAACAAAATATAAGAAGTAGCAAGACAAACAGGCATGCACAAAGTAGCAGCTCAAATACCTAAGATTTGTCATACATCCTGCAATAGATACTACACATTCATTTACATATAATGCTCTGTGATTATATTACCACAACGCTACAGCTCACTGGCCAGCAGGCATCAAGGCATGCAGCCAGAGCACAACCACTCAACCAACCCAATCTGAACCATGTGCAATGAAATTGTGTGCATTTCTTGTTGAATATTTCATTGTAATAGATTAATCTCAATAGAGCAGACCATATTCCAAATTTGTAAAACTTTTAACCTCTTTGCCACACTACCAAATTTGATGAGGTGAGATGATATTATTTATTACGTAGTCCTATACAGAATTAACCAATTGATTCTAAATATGAGATCTATTAAATTTTTCAACACATTAACTCTTGCAGAACAAAGCAAAATACCTGTCATTAGCTTCAATGCATACAGAAGGCCCAATATACTTCACACGATCACCTGGTGAAGGAAAACGTAACAAGAACACATTTAAATGAATGGACACAGAACATGATGGTCAGTCTAAAATTAAGACTAATTCAATAACCATATCAGAAATCCCCCAAATATATCTAATATCTATGTGAATTTCAATGATATAATCAACTTAAAGTTCCATTGGTCAAAGGCTGAGATTTGGATTTGATAAAAAAGACATAACAATCATCTTAAATGAAGTGCCTCCATTGACGCCATAAATAATTCAAATTCATTACAACAACAGGTTTCTACCTACACTCCAATCACGCAAGTAGGCGACCACTTACTGTGGTAGCAAATCACTGCAGAACAAGCACTCTAACAACTTCCAGGACTTTCCAACCACCTTAATTACAAACATAAAAACCTAAGTACTGTGAGAACACACAAAAGGAGGTAGATGGGAGAATAAGCAAGATAAAACCCAAGGCATCATATACCCAAACAGATGAAATGGAACAAGGTAAGCTTCAAAGCACATCAAATTTCTCCCAACAGATAATACAGGATTGCCTTTACACATAACCAAACCATTAGAACATCACACAACAACAGGAGAAGCATTGCCAGAACATTTAAACACCATGCATTTTCAACAGGCAGGACTAGAAAACTAAGCAAGTATAACAAGGAGGATGAGGGATTCGCCTAAAAACTCAAAAAAAGTAGCACCTTGATAGTCTCATAATAAACAAATTTGTGAAGCATGCAAGTTCTTAAATGGAAAATAGAGAAGAAAAGGTGATAAGAAAAAGCTGCCCAAGAAATGTTACCTTTCTTAAGTGGCCGTTTAGGGGTATCAGAAGGATTTGTATCCGTAGACTTAATGGTTTCTGTGGAACTGTCAGATTCTCCAGCGACTCTCTGCCATGAAAGCAATTTCAAAAGCATAAATTAGATCATAATTTATAGTTTGTTACTAGTAAAAAACGTTTCAATAGGCAAAATAATTGTTCCAAGCTCCAGAGAATAAATTCCCCATACTGACAAGTTGATGAGAAAGGGGTGAGATCAGTTTATATCAAATAATTAATAATTAGAATACAAGACACATACATTCTATATAGTGTGTTAAAGCTCTTGGTACCCAATCTATGCAAAATCTTCATTTCAACCATGTCTACATGCGAGAATGGGGTAAATTACACTAATGGTCACCTAACCTCTCAGTTAATTTCACAAAGGTCACATAACTTTAATTTGTCATTTTTAGTCACTAAACTTTGATGTTTGTTTCAACAAGAGGTCACTCATCAAAATACCGTCATCGAAAATACTAACATGGTAATAAAAATAAAATATTTTATTTTAAACAGTTTGTATTTCTCCTAATACATATATTATGAATATTAATTTTATTTGACAAATAATGTCATTTATATGAAACAAGTTTTAAAAAAATAGAAGAGAAAAATTTCACTCTATCATTTATATTTTTTAGCATTTTTCCTTTTGTTTTATATTCCTCTGTGATCATCATTTTTTACAATATGTGTAATTTTTAGTGTCATATTACTGTTTCGATTACCAGATTCTAATAAGTGACCTCCTATTTGAAACAAAATTGAAGTTAAGTGATTAGAAAATGACAAATTAAAATTATGTGACCTGAATAAAATTAAGTCCAAAATTAGGTGACCATTGGTATACTTTACCCCTCAAGAATGTGAAGACGACAGTGAAGACAGATATAACAGATAATGGATGTAAAATTTAGCTATTTTCAGGTGACATGATGAGAAAGGACATGCAGGCTTTGGAAGACACAATATAATATCTTCATTAAGATAAGTTCAACAGCAAAGTAGGTTACACAACCTTAATTTCTAATGAAAAGGCTCTATTAGGTTAGCTAGTTAAAGTTATATTCTTTTTCTTGTTTCCACTTATTGGAAGACAGAAAAGAGAGAGAGAGGGAGAGAGCAATGATAAGGAAGGAAAAAAAAAAGCTTCAACTTAAAGAGAACATTTAAATTTTTTTTTTTTTAACGGGATGAAGGTGTCGGGAGTTTGAACTCCTGAATCCTTCACTACAAGGCAAAATTAAACCATTAAGCAACCAACCAAGGCTTTATTTTTTTGGTAATTAGTTCTTGCTTTTCAATTTTTTCTTTTTTTTTTGGGTTTGAATATTAAAATTGGCTTGATTTCTAGATAGATTTTGTGAGTGATAGCAAATGCACAAGATAGTTTACTAGTACTTCACAACTAATGATTTCAGAAAAAAGGCATTATCTGTTTGGTCAAAACAGTTGACAATTGCAATAATCAACACACTTCAATCAAGGACACTCCTTGTCAGCAACAACTTATAGGCGCACAAAGATGTGCATCATCAACTTGAAAAGTTCCATGAGTTCAGCCACTAGGATAGAGAGGAGAAATATTCGTTTCCCTTTAACAGGATTTGCAACTTTGTTATGCAACTATGGTCTCATTTATTCGTGGCTACATCTCAAATTACCTAGGCAAATTCAGAGCTTAATGTCAAAGGAGCAGATTTTATAGCATCAGGAGTCTACAAACAAATTTCATTATGAGCAAAAAGCAGCAAAAGTGAAGCAATCAAGTTCATTCTCCAGTTACATACACAAGTATGTTTTTCAAACTTATGGCTCGAGTCCCAAGAAGAAGCTGCTAATAACAATCTCAAGCGCAGTTCTATCTCCAACACAACCAATTTACTGGGCATGTATTCTCCTAATTGAAGAACCAATGCACATAAAGAAGGCCTAACTTTAATAGCTTAAATTACTCCTGAACTCAATTAGGCACATCATAAGCTTCTCCTGAGTGATTGATTCCAACTAAGGAAAATATATTGTTGTATGAAGCCTACTGATATGCCATGGTTAAGCATCTTGATTGAAGAATTCCTACTTCATATGGTTGATCATATTAAACAATAACAACGTGAATTTGTCAGTCAATGTGGTGCAACTCAAAATGCATTGCATTTCTCATTAGTGGTTGAAGTCTTAATTTTTAATCAAGTTTACACAGAATACAAAACCAAATGACCAACTTGAAATTTACCTTCTAAGCTTCAAATAGAGTATGAAATTGGAACATATATCACTCCTAGTCTTGCATCCCATCTAATCCAAATTCTATTGAAGCACCAATGAATTAGAAAACAAACCTTTGCAAATTCTTCAAGGTTGATATTCAGCTTCTTAAGCGCTGCTTCAGAAGTTGCCGGCACATCAGCTGCATCATCATCACTGCAGTCTGATCTAGCCTCTGTACTGCTTGTCCATTCCTCTTCATTAACTGCATCATTTTCATCCTCAACCTCTGACTCTGAGGTAGACTCTTCCCCAGATACCGTGTTTTCATCTGATTCACACTCAGATGAGCCATCACCAAAATCCTGCCCCAAAATCGACAGAATAATTAATCAAAAAAAACAAATGCAGAAAACGTCACAACATAGTAAAATTCATTCATAAATTATCCTAATCTCACATAAGGAGCGAGAACACTGCTATCAAGCACTAGTAATGGAACTTGAAGATCTCGAGCAAGTGCTCTGACGATTCTCTCCCGATAAAGCTCAGTACCTGTAGTTAGCAATAGCATCATGATAATGAACACAGTAATAATGCAGCAACAAAAATATTTCAGAATGGATGGCATGTAATGGACCTGGAACACTCTGAAGTAGTATTCTCCCACTTGAAGAAGTCAAACGAGACCCATATAAAGTAGTAAACTTTTTGTGTTTCAAATGGGAAGCAACACATTCCACCAAAACACTTTTGTTATGCTCACTGCAAAGATAACAGAAATAAAAAATTACACCTTTTCTTTTTCACAATAATTAAGTTCATAACTTAGAAAACTTGAAAGATAAATTACTTGATGTAGTAAGGAAAAGTCTCCCATGAAACATGGATTTTCTCCCAGGGAACAATCCTTCGCAAAAATTCATTTTTAAACCTATCACGTCTAGTCAAAAAAGGGGATTCCTTGTTTTTACTTTCTATAGTAAACTTCTCATTGTTAAGCCATTCCTTTTGATCTTGTTCGGCAAGCCGAGCATGAGCATCAGAGTAAATTGCCTCTCCATTAACAGTTTTTTGACTAGCCTTCCCATTATCAAAGTTGTTTCCATCTTTTACAGATGCAGATGCTTCTTTATCCTCACTTGTATTTCTCCCATCTCCTTGTGAACTATACAAGCGTAATTGACGACAATTGTTCAAACTTGTGATAGGCGTAGGCCTAACGGATCTCTGCGATGATGAGAGTGAATCTAATAGGTAATTCTTTATCAAAGTAGCATTCGAAAAGTTGTTTCTCTCTCTATTTGAGTAGCTAAAAGATCTAGAACAAGCATAATCAATGCAACTAGGCCTAATCGAATGTTTCGGTAGCACAAACATTGAACTCCATCTCTGATTTCTTCCCTTAATTCTCCTCGCATACATGACAGCTTGTAGGCGCACGGAGCACATCGGGTGCTACGCGTTGTTCTGAATATTGGTTTTTTTAAAAAAAAAAAAGAGTTCAGAAAAATCGGAGCGGTTGAAGGATAAAGGAGCAACTGGGGAACGAAAGCAAAGACGGGAAAAATTAGGGCAAGGAGTTTAAATAGGATAAGGTGTGGCGCCGTTTAATCAGGAGAGGGAAGTATAGAATTAGAATGGGAGGAGCAAAGACAATTGGATTAGGATTAGGGCTTAAAGCTGTTTGGACCACCGCGTATTGTACAGACGGAGTTCCACTCTAAAAGAAGAGAAGTGTTCAAAACTTTTGGGGTAATCACTGCGTAGTACTTGCGTTTTGCCAAATAATATCAATTTTTAAAACCATATTATTTAATCATAGCATTATATACAGTGGAAAAACTGTGGTTCGCGTTTAGATATTTATAATATTATAAATTATCAAATATTTAAAAAGAAATAACAAAAAACTTTATTTGACTTAACAACATTTTACCTCACACCGAATAAATTTTTAACCCTTTTCCTCTTATTAAGACTACAAAAAGTATCAAATATAAAAATCTTTGATTAAATAATGGTCTTTGTATATAAAATAATTTTTATTTATTTATATTTTTGCACTTATATTTTTAATTTTATATTTTTAGGGATTATTTTAGTAGCCAAACATTTTAGTTATGATATGAGTAATTTTAATAAATTTTTATGTAATTTAAATTTTTATTTTTAAATCAATTAACAACCATTTGTAATCATCGATTAAACCATTTGTTTTCTTTGCGTTTTTTGTACTTCTGGGTAAAAGAGATTTTTTTACCAAGATTTTACTGCAATATATGAAATTTAGAAATTTTAGAAATTATATTAAACTGCAGTATAACCACACGAGTACAATAAGATTATAATTTAGTCTAAAGAATAAAGCATTCAAACAAAGTTCATGTCAAGCAATATTCAAACAATGTTACACACCTAGCTCAAGAATGTGACTTAGATCTCCTGTATAGTTCTCCATTGTCCAACGCATAGTTTGCCACTTTCCTGCTGAGTTTAATAGCCTCTTGTTTGTCTTCTAGTCGAATGTCATTTTGTAGAAAATTTATGATTAGGCTCATCCAATTATCTCCGTTTTGAGTGATTAGGACCTCCCATTTCTCATAGCTCGAAAATTTCTATTGTTCGACTATGACTCCTTCTGATAATGTTTCTCCTCGTGAGGCAGTTTTGGCTATGGCATCCGCCTCTTTATTGCTTGCTCTTTCTATCTAAAACAGCTTCTAAGTACACCCATCTGCTTCTAGCTTATTCAGTAGAGAAGTGGCTAGGGCATGGTATTTAGCTAAGTTCGGTTCCTGTTGTGTATGTACTTGTGATTTGGCTTACAATAAGTTGTGAGTCTGAAAAGATGTGAAGGACTGGAGGTCGTACCTCAAGAGCTAACATAAGCCTTGCTACCAAGCCTTCGTATTCTGCTCCATTGTTTGTTGTGGGGGAAACTTAAGTGAACCGCATACTGTACTTTTATCTTCCCTAGCCCTTATAGGACGACTCTTACTGCTCTCAAGTTTCCTAGAGCCTCATATGTATGAAGTTTCCATATGTCACCCTCGAGGTTCGACCTTATAGATTGTGGATCACTTGCTTGGACTTCGCTAGAGAACTCAGCCACAAAATCAGCTAGTACTTGCTCCTTCATTGGGGTACGAGGTTCGTACCTGATGTGAAACTCCCCCAATCTGATCGACCATTCTACTAACCTTCCTGAATTTTCAGCCCGGTGCAATACCTTTTTTAATGGGTGGTTTGTACAGACAACTATGGTGTGTGATTGGAAGTAATGACGCAGACGGTTCACCAATGTAAGGACGGCGAATGCCAACTTCTCCACACATGGGTATCGCAGCTCGGCTCCTCTGAGGACTTTACTCATGTAATAGACAGGGTATTGCTCACCACCTTCTTCCTTGAGTAATACAGAAGCAATGGAGTTTCAATAGCTGCAAGGTACAGGTATAAAAGGCTCATCCTTCTTGGGTCTGCTTAGGAGGGGGGTGGAGGATAGGAACTCTTTAATTTGCTCGAAGGCAAGCTGACATTGATTATCCGAATTAAAACCTCTCAATTGTTTAAACGTCTGGTAAAATGGCATGCATCTATTAGCTGAATAAGAAATGAACCTCCCTAAGGCGATTATTCGGCCATTCAGTTGTTGAACTTCGTGAATGTTGGCGGGTGCTCTCATCTTCAATATCGCCTTGATTTTTTCAGTTTTCGCCTCTATTCCTCTCTGAGATATCATAAAACCCAAAAAATTTTCTACTTTTACTCTGAAAGTGCACTTTTCTGGGTTGAGCTTCATGTTGAACTCATTCAAGATCTGCAATGCTTCTTGTAAGTCCTTAGAATGGTCGACAGCTCGGATACTTTTCACTATCATGTCATCAACATACACCTCTGCCATTCATCCAATTTTCTCTTTGAACATGTTGTTAACCAGCCTCTGATATGTCGCCCCTGCATTCTTTAACCCAAAAGGCATAACTCGGTAACAGTAAATGCCTCGATCTGTGACAAAACTGGTTTTTTCTTCATCCAGCTCTTTCATTCTTATATGGTGATACCTGTCACTGCGTCTACAAAATTGTACACCTCATCCAATTGTTGAGTTAACCAGCTGATCAATATTAAGCAAGAGGTAGGAATCCTTTGGGCAATCTTTGTTCAAATATGTAAAATCAACACACAGTCTCCACTTTCCATTAGACTTAGGTACGAGAACCACGTTCGCCAGCCATTCTGGATAGTTTACTTCCCTTATGAAACCTGCCTTTAAAAGTTTATTGACCTCCGCGGCAATGGCCTATTGTCTTTCGGAACCATGGTTTCGCTTCTTCTGCTTAATGGGCTTAGAACTTGGGTCTATGCTAAGCTTATGGGATATGATATTAGGACTGATCCTCACTATGTCTTTTGCAATCCATGCAAAACTTTGGACATTATCTTTCAAGACTGCCTTCATGCTCTCTTGCACTTCGTTCGGCAAAATCAGCTCCCAGTTTTATGTGTTTCCCTTTCTCTATTTCTCATGTGATCAGTTCACTCACCGGCTCAGGACTTGAGTCCTCTTTGTGTCTAGGAATATCAAAAGGAAGGTGCTCTGCAGACTGAGCAGTTGGTCCTTCCTTTGGTACCCAAATGATTGGCAGGCTTAGTAATAGACCCTTTAGAGCCACTACATATGCTTCTCTTGCTGGCTTTTGGTCAGCCTTCACAGCCACCACTTCGTCCTCATCTGAATAGAATTTCATGGTTAAGTATCTGATGCATGTTACTGCTTCTAGCTCATACAAGGCGGGCCTTCCCAATATGGCGTTGTATGGGAATTGGATGTCAGCTACCATAAATTATAATTTAAGCCTCCTTGAGGAATCCTCAACACTGAGCTCCATCTCTATATCTACTACTCCTGCCACTTGCACCAGTTTGCCTACTAAACCAACAAGAGGGTTCGGACTGGTTTGAGTTTTGTTGGTTCTAGTTTGAGGGCCTTGAATACCTTTATAGTCATTATATTAACTGCACTACCCTTATCCACTAGGATTCTTTTCACCAAAAAACTCTCTAGGACCCCCTCGATTACTAGGGCATCGTTATGCGGCATGCAAACATGTTCGCCGTCAGCCTTAGAGAATGATATTGGTGGCCTTCGGTCAGGCTTTTGCTAAGGTAGAATAGAGTATATCTCCCTGGCTCTCCATTTCCTCTCTGAGTTATTAACACCGCCCGCCGAACCACTAAATATAGTGTGAATGGTTCCTAAGGTCCGATCACCCCTGTTCGGTTTGCTTGATTGTCCTCGTTCTCGCTTTTTTTCTCCCATAAATTGCTTTAGCTTGCCCTTCTGCACGAGGTGATCTATTTCCTTCTTCAACTACCAACAAACGTTTATTTCATGGCCCACATCTCTATAGAATTCGCAATATTTACTCTTATCCCTACGTCCTACTGAATCCTCCCTCATCTTTTTAGGATAAAAGCATAGGATCTTATTATCTTGTTCTTTAATCCACAACAAAATCTCCGAATGAGGTTTGTTCACTGGGGTGAACTCTGCATCTCGCGTAAGCTCGCTACTTCTGGTGTATGGAGTTCGGATGGAGTAGCTTGTTCGAAGAGGCTAAATGGGTTCTTGGCAATTATCTGCCCCTAGGGGGCGAATGTCTTCTGGATCTATACCTTTCCTCCTTGGCTGATTTATGCTGCTGTTGGGCTTCATAAGCTTCATCTAGTTTAGTGTACTTATGAGTCCTTGCCATGAGCTCGACAAAAGTTGAGGGAGGATCGATACTCAGACTTTCAAACAGCTTATTATAATTACAATTCTTAGCCATTGCGCTAATAGCCACCTTATCATTCAAGTTCTCCACTTGCATCGCCACCTTTTAGAACCTAGCCATGTACTGTTGTAAGGTTTCCCCTTCTTCTCTCTTTAAATATACTATATCGAACGAAATTTTCTTAAATGGAATACAGGTTATGAAACGAGCTTGGAATGTTGTGGCTAGCTATGAAAAAGAGTAGATATACCCCGTCTTAAGCATTTGGTACCACTCTTGTGCCACACCCTTAAGGGTGATTGGAAAGACCTTACACATCAAGTTTTCTGAGCTAGTCTGCAAATACATTATGGTTTGAAAGGTTGCTATGTACTTCTTGGATCGGTATAACCATCATAAGATTAGAAGGTGGCAAGCTTGAACTTGGGAGGGAAAGTTGCGGCTAGAATGTTGGGGGATAATGGTGAGTCTTGGCGGAGACCATAATCTTCATTCTCCTTTAATTCCTTACACTCCCGAATCAACTCCTTCACTACATCCCTGAGGTTCCTCTCATCCAGCATCTGAGTATGACTAACCTCTTGACTATGGGGGTTGATAGGCTTTGATTCTACCTCTTGATATCGGTTAGAGATGGAATGAGCTGGGTGTCTAGGGGAAGGTGGGTTTCCAGGTTTGAAAGGTGGAGAGGGATCGCTGTTGGGTGTTGAGTTCTCTAAGATGCCCTACAATACAATGGTGTTGAGAATAAGCTTAGGCCAGGGTTGCTGCTGCTTGAGGATCGGTTATAAGTGGAAGAGTGAGGGTGATTTGCTAGCTAAATTCGCCATGAATGTTGTCTTGGCTCTTAGTGTTAGGGTTTTTAGTTGGGTTGGCGGCTATGACAAATAAAGAGAATCGGGGGCCTAGCTAGGGTTGAAGAAAAGTTGAAGGTGGGTTCCACGCTCACCGCACCAATTGTTAAACTCTCAGAATTTTGGGAGAGATTAATTGTGATTAACCCAACTTTGGGGTAATTTTAGGGTATTTGTATTGGAGTCCAAACAGTTTGTATTAGACAAAGATTTGAAATCCTAATTTATTTCCTGTTTAGAAGTATATATCAAGATTTTATTTAATAATTTATTATTATATGTTAACAATACATAACACAGAAAATGGGATAATCAAGAATCAAGAAACAAAAGACGCCAAATAATACATACCAACAATAGAAAAGTAGAAGAACACACCCGAAAAAAGTCCAAGAAAGTTAAAGAACTCAACCGAGAAAGAAGAAACTCAAGAATTTAAATATTGATTTACAATAATATATATGTAATTATTATTAAAACATATATATTATCATGCCTTAATCGCAGAATTAGTGAATTACCTTTGCTAGTGCTTAAAATTTTCATCAACACCAACCAATTCTGGAACAAAGTTCCTATGCATATATAGAGGGAGTGAGAGAGATTTTAGGTCGAGTGTACGTGTAATTTACTATGTTTTTAAGTGATAGTAGATAGATAAAACTCTCAACAATTTAAATAACTCAATATTTAAAATGCATAGCAAATATTTAGAGTGATAGTATGTAGAAAAAACTCAATAATTTAAATAACTCAACGTGTATAATGCACAGTAAATATTTATAATGATAGTATATAGATAAAACTCAATAATTTAAATAGCTCAAGAATTTTTTCTTTGTTTCAACTTTTATGTAAATATATAGATTATGTTATAAGGTTTAACGGTTAATTTTTTCATTGTGTGACTGTAAGATATCAAAACTAACCTTAAAGACAATTACTATATAAAATTTATGGTTTGATGAAATTCCTAGTAAGCATCTTACTATGTAGTCTCTATATAGTAATTTTTCTTAAAGATGTTTTTATATTTTTCACAACCACATAATGGAAAAATTAATTATGTAACCTAATAATAAAATAAAATTATAATGTAGGGATTAAATTTGATTTTGAAAACTGAGGTTATGACAAGTATATTTGATAAAACATGAAGACAATGTAATAATTCCCTTTAAACTTTTTAAATTTTCTACTTAATATCTAAATAGAAAATTTTACAATCTATCTATATATATATCTATCTATTTATCTATTTATCTATATATTTATATAATCTTGAAGTAAAAAAGATCTTGATAAAGTTGACTTGGTGCTCTCCCATCCAGTATTGGTATTTATCTTTTTTTTATAAATTTTTGAGTTTTATATTTTATTTTGAGTTTTTTATATATAAATAACTATACGAAAGTTTGCACTTTGCGCAGATTGCTCTGTTATTGTACATTATATACATTATTTAGATATTACTTTATAAGACAACCATAATTGCTAGACCTTGATTACTTTAAGAATTTTATTATTTTTATTTATGTCTTTAGATAAATTTTCAATTTATTTAAAATGTATATATTTTAAAATAAAAATTTAAAAATGAAAATATTAAATTCTTAACATCTTAATATATATTAGATGTGAAGGAATATAAATATTGATTAAATATAAAAAAATCTTTGTATAGATATTCTTAATTTTAAAGTTTTAAAAATATTAAATTATTAGATTATTAATTTTAAAGTTATTTTTTTATTTTTTTGCTAAATATTAAATATACAATTTACAATAATAAATTATTAGATTATTTTCAAGAAAAAAATATTATCAACTCACTTGAATCATAAGGTGCAACAACAACCAAGTTTGTTTTTATTCCAATTTTTTTAGAATTATTTGTTTTGCTAGATATAGTCTTTTAAAGTTATTAAGCCCCTATGAACAAAGAACTTGTGAAATGAAATAAAAATTGGATTCCCAAGCTTTAGTATAGGGAAAGAATTGGATAGAATTTCAATGAA
This sequence comes from Jatropha multifida, assembly GCA_948099535.1. NCBI lineage: Eukaryota > Viridiplantae > Streptophyta > Magnoliopsida > Malpighiales > Euphorbiaceae > Jatropha > Jatropha multifida. The sequence goes on along the minus strand of CANUEX010079812.1, from coordinate 2,156 downwards.
AATGTCAAAAGTCTTATAATAAACTACTTAACGACTTATAAATATGCTTAAGTATCAAATTCAACTTTAAAGTTAAGTTAAAAATTTACTTAAATGGTTATAGAACTAATGCACAATCCATTAGAGTAAAAGATCATGTGTCAAATATCAATACTCATGGCAATTTTCCATCCCAAATGTGATTCAAACAAAGAAAAGTTCTAATCCATAAGACAACCTCTTCACTTTATAAAAATCAAATAATAAATGAGTTGAGAGAAATATTTATAAATTTATTAAAATATTGACATCTGTAATGAAAAGAGTGAGTTAGTTCTTCGGTATTGCAGTTGTTTTTCACCATTCCAATCTTCAATATTTGCATCAAAGGGAAAAAAAAAACTCTAAAATTCATGACCATCATAAGTACAAGAATTAATTAAAATTATAGCAACACAAAATCGGTAAAAACTAAATGAATAATATCTTTTATTAGACATTTCTTACTAATCTTTTTCATATTCTTCCTAGAATCAGATGACTTTACTAAATTTACCTGCATATGTATATTTTTACACTAAATCTAATCAATTTCTAGAATTTTTAGTGATGAAGAAAAATTATATTTGTTCTAGACTTATGTGAGATGACCATTTTATAGATCAACAAGGTGCTAGAGTTATGTGATTTTGTAGGAAACATAATAGATGAGATAATCTAAAATTAATAAAAATCTCAAAATTTAAATTTTAAAATTAAATATATTGTGTTGTTGTAAAGAATCTATATAGATAAGAAATTTATAGAATAAAAAAATGTTAATAAAAGGGATTAAAAATCAGAAAAATTGTAATATAAAAAAGAAATATTAAAAAAAGAGATTAAAAAAAGTTTGTAAAAAAAAGGAAAAAAGGGAATACTAGGAGAAGAGAGTGTCAAGTCAGCGTTTTAAAATTTTTTATTGATTCAGGATTATACATATACTAGATGAAGACCCGTGCTTGCGCGGGTTACATCCTATCTATCTATCTATATATATATATAATCCTAAAACAAAAGAATGTGAGTTGACACTTTCTCCTTTTAGTATTCTGCTTTATCTTTTTTTAGAAAATTTTGAATTTTTTTTTTATTTTTCTATATTTTGATTGGATGATTATATTTTTTCATTTAAAATTAATAGTCGGATAATATCAATTTTTGAATTCTAATATAATTTAACAACTATTTTATTAGATTTAGCATCTATGTTTCAAATTTGAAAAGATTTAAAATTTTTTAAAGATAATTTGATTTTTTAAATTTTAATTTATACATATATCTGTATCTATATATATAAGCGTAATCAAATTGTTTTTAAAGCCGAATCAGTTACACAAGTGAGCCTCTTTTCTTTTTTACTATGTTTTTACAATATTACTTTAATGTTTTCGATAGGTGAGTAACATTTGATTTGTTTGTTTACTTTTTGTTTCTTTGATTATTGATTTGTAATCCATTTTACATTAGTTTATATTTGTTTATTAAATTTTTTTAATTTTTTGTACAGATAAATAATATTCAAATCTCTATATAGAGCTGGCAGTAGAAAGATTATCAAATAAAAAAAGGCCTCACCCACTCACAATAACAGAATATTTAATATGCAAAGATGTTTTCTTTGGTGTGTTAACAAACTATAAACTTCTATATGAATATATGTATATTCATCTCTTTTACCTTTTTATTTATTTATTTATTTCTTTTTCATTCTTTTAAAATTATTGCATTTTTTGATAAATTAAAATATAATAATCCGAGCATTGTGCGGGCCTTTATCTAATTTTTATTATAAAATTCATTTCTATGCTATTGCTTTATTAAATGTTCACGTTATATAGAAATTATATGTAATACCCCGAAAATTTTATTTCGAAATATTCTCATTTAAATTTAAATTGTAAATTATTAGCCAATAATATTACGCCACGTAATATTATGGGGATCGAAAATCATTTTGGTTCGCCCGAAAATTTATTGAATAACCGTCAATCGAATAAAAACGGACCAATATTTTTTTAATTGGACCGAATTAATTTAAATTAGACCCGAATCAGATATTTTTGAAAAACACTGTGCGTCACTATTTTTTTCTCCCCGGCAACTTACCTTGGACGGTTTGTTTTTATTTAATAATT